>BJCM01242493.1:0-10608 GCA_018326385.1 Flaveria bidentis | reverse complement strand
TTAGACTTTAAACTCTTTGTGTTAAGTTTTTAACTTGAAAATATAAAGATATAAAATAATAATTTTCATTATATATTTTATCTCTACAAAAACACAAGACATACGAATAAATAAACACGTTTCCACGTTACGCGATAAACTTTCTTAATTAATATTTAAAACACATAAACACGTAAACACAACATCATAATCACATTAAAAATTAGATTATCACCCATTTAACATGATTAATTATTATTACGTCACCAACGTTAAACGACAACTAGTGTGTGCTCACGACACGTGTATGCAAAACTTAGCGGAACTAACGGAGTTGGATAACGGAAAATTACCGGATATCACAGTATCCAACTTTATGTAAAGTAATTCAGATAAAGCATGTATACTAAGTGTCTTTGGAAGAAATCTGTCTTCAAGTGTTGGCTTTGGAAGACTTTGTCATTGAAGCTTCGGAAGACTTCATCTTTGGCTTCGTAAGATATTGGTCTTGGCTTCGGAAGATTTCACACATAGAATATTTCTGTTGCTTGTGTGAAACTTCTGAAGCATTCTTCTTAAGTACCCATATTCATGCATGCAGGAGAGACTTTTGGTGCTTGGGTTGCATCAGCCTCTTCATATAATCTCTATAAACTCCACCTTAGCTGATGCTACCAAAACACTTGTTGACTTTGGAGATTGACAGTACTCATCATGATAATGACCATCCCCTTCTTCATGAGATGAACATGTCTTGCCATGTTTAGACATTCTTAATGCCACGATCTTTAATGACAAGCCATCTTTCTAGATTTGTGGTGTATGTTCAGGACAAGATGGGTCTTCCTGATGCTAGAGGAGTTGCTTGATTGGAAGATGATGGAGCATCCTCTGGCTGCACATCCTCAGGATGTTCTAACACATCCTGAGGTTCTAATAAGGATGTTTCTTTCTTCTTCTTTCTCTTTGGGTTTGAAGCCATCCTTTTCTTTCTTTTTGTTCCTTTTACTAAGAAGATTGGCCTGTAGCACCTGATTGATCTTCTTTGTCTTTCTCTCTTGGGTCTTCCTCTCTCACAGGTTCAGAAATATAGGGAGTCTGACACTACTATGGATCAGAAGATAAAGCTTGCTGAGATTCAACAGGAGGTTTCAGGTTGTGTTGTCTTAGGTTGTTCAACCTTAACCTCCACTTCATATGGAGCTTGATTGGAGGGGAGTGTAAGTCTATTAGCTCTCCACTCTTGATCTTCTACTTGATTACGCTGATATGTTCATCCATAATGGATAGAAACATAGGTCCAAGTCTCCTTCCAGAGAATCCATATAGCTTCAAGAAGCTCATCATCCTCTGCCTATCTACAGACTTCTTCAGGCACTTCTGGATAATGGCTATTAACTATGCAGCTTCTTCCCTTAGCTTCCTTTTAGTGATCTTTCTTTCCTTGTTTGAGATATCTCAAGTTCAAGTTGTTTTAGATACTCAAACTCAATATACTCAGAGGATGAGGGAAGAGGTGCATCTGCCTAATAAAGGCCTGTGGCAGTCAATAAGTTGATCATTTTGATCCTGTCTTCTTCTCTGTCTACATGAGGTTATTGTTGAACCACATCCTCATGTGTAGGACTTTCTTGAACTTGGGAGAGAGTAGGCACATGCTTATACAATCTTTTCTTTCTTTTTTCTTCTTTTATTTGTA
The DNA here is from genome assembly GCA_018326385.1 of Flaveria bidentis. Classification (NCBI taxonomy): domain Eukaryota; kingdom Viridiplantae; phylum Streptophyta; class Magnoliopsida; order Asterales; family Asteraceae; genus Flaveria; species Flaveria bidentis. The sequence goes on along the minus strand of BJCM01242493.1, from coordinate 8,930 downwards.
CCAGTAGCTCTGCATCTTCTGCCTCCTTCTTCTCCTTTGACTTTTCCATGTCAACCAGTTCATTCAATTCCTCTAAGGGGATAGAAATGACATTATCAATGTCAAGTTCCTGGTCTGCAAGTAATTGATCATGACTGCCCTCAACTCATTATCCTAAGTGTTTACCATGGGGGCAGCCCTGATTGCAGGTTCCATGAGTCTTGCAAACCTAGAAGATGAACTTTCTCCCCTCAGATTTCTTTTCCTCTCTCTCTCCTCCTCCTTAATCCCCTCAAATGTCATCTTTCTTTTCCCTTTGTCATTCACAGACCTTTGTGACTTAGGGTGGAGAGAGATTTGGCCTTCATTTCTTGATGTAGCTTCCAAGCTCTATCAAAAGAGAGGTTAGAAGCACCTTTACCAACAGGTGTCTCAAAAAGGTTATGAATCTCTGAAGCAGTTGATGATGATCAGTCAGGGTTCTCAGGTTATGCCATTGGGCCTTTAGTCAAGGTTTACCCTATGGAACTAATCTTAGTGTCTGCCTCAACATCCAGTTGACCGACGTCGTTGCCTGATTGCCTTAGTCTCATCCTGAAGCTGAACTCTACAGTGATATTGTCTTGGATTCTTTGAGCCAGCTTATCAGCTTGTCTTGATTGGCTTCGATTGACAAGTGGCATGTTGACTAGATCCAGACCTTCATAGAAGTTCAAGGTCTGAAAGTTGAAACCTCTTGTTGTCCTTGAACTCTAAGAATGATGAGCGCTCTTCTGTTGTTGTCATACCTCCACCCAATGATGTGATTTGAAGTTGGTGGAGATGACATAGCCCTTGGTATTTCTTCATCAAATAGACTTTGTATGTAAGAGTCTATAGAGTCCACATAAATATGAACTTGAGGAAGTTGTTGAGTGTGCACAATTGTAAATGATGATGGTGAGTACTCAATGTCCATTTTCCCTGAAGAACTCCCAGGTTTTGTGACTGTAGTAACTTTCTCCCCATTTTTGATAGCATCACCCACCTACATAGGTGAGCTAGTAGTTAGGTCATTCACACTCATAGGTTCTTTTGTTTTTGGTTGAGCTCCTCTTAAAGGTCTCCTAGCTAGTTTGTCCTTGAGATAGAAATCTCAAGTTGTTGATCATTGACCCTGTTTGCAAGGTAGTCACTTGAGATACAATATGACTGACCTTGAAGACTAAATAGGTGCATGTTTGTGACAGTTTTTGCACCTTTAGTCCAAAATTCGCCCCATCTTCATCAGAAGAGTCATTGGGAGATGAGAGAATTGGACCAAAGTCCTCACTCTCAACACCTACTTCAGGTTCTTAGCTGCTGGATTTCCTCTGCTCACTTGTAGCCTCAGTTGAGGCGTCAATGGGTAGAGTTGCCATGGTTGAGGTCTTAATGATGGAATCACTTGCAAAAATAAGAGCCACTTCCATATGGACATCCTGAACAGGTTCAGATGTGTGATAGGAGACTCAGGAGCACTCATCTCTCTTTGAGTAGTGGAAAAGAAGAGAGAATCATGGTACTCACTAAAACCTAAATCTTCATCAATATAGAAATCAAGGTTGGGAATTGGTTTGTTTAAGTCCAAAGGCTGGGGATGGTAACTGTCCCCTGAAGGTTGATCAGTTGAGTGTTGAGACTCAGAGTGATGGCTTAAGGCATTTGGGCTTATGAGCTCATCAGGCTGAGCATGAGGAACCTTAACACTAATCATTGAACAAATGGGAGTTGTTTGCTCCTCAGGAGAAGTGGGAGCTCTAGTGTACACTTCTTCCTATATGAGTGAGTATATAGGGGCCTGCACAGACTAAGTAGTCTGAGTAGGGGTTCGTTTGTGTTTTCTTTGGTAAGTGAGGATGATTTATGGGTTCAACACTAGCTTGTGCTGCTAGGTTGTCACCTAGAGCAATGAGCTTTAACATTTTTGGGACAAGGGTTATTTCTATCCAGAGAAGCCAATAGTGGGCTTTCTTAATATTTTAAAGACTCGAGGCTTCATCTATCCCAATTTAAGGGTAGTACCTGTTCCCCTTAACTGTGAGCCCAGTTCACAATTAAGAATGCATTGAACATATCTAGGGAACATGTAGTACTCTAAGGAGTCCAAGTTTGGAAGCAGATTAGTGTAAACAAACTGAGAGTACCTGAACATGACTCCCTAAACCATCCCATGAACAATTAAGGAGAGATCTTTAGGAATCTGGTCTGATCCACCATGTTTGTTTGATAAGTTGTGGATAATCACATGGAGTAGGAATTTCCATTAGGATGAGACCTTCCCTTTCTTGAAGGTCTTGACAGAGAAGTCTCCGTCATAGCCCATTTTCGTGAAGGAGTGGTTAACTACTTCTTTAGGAATGAAGACCTCACCTTCTTCATCACCCAGCTAAATATGCATGTTGATGATGGCCGGAGTGGTGAAGACTGTTCTCCCCTGCACTATGGTAGACAGTGCCTTCTCCCCATCCATGACGACCTCTTGGTAGGTCTTCCAAAATTCTAGCAGATGATCCTCATAGAGTGTAGGATCAATGGTTAGGGAGATGAAGTATTTGGATAAAGCTAAGAAATGACAAACCTTTAAGAAAGGTGGATCTTTCTCAGAGTGTAACAGAGTAACCTGGTTATGTTGCCTATGTAACTGCATGGAAAATTTCCGGTCATTTCTACGATGAAGGTTGGCTATTTTGAAAGAGCTTAAGGATGAAGAAAGATGAAAGAAAGTAATTTCAGAGAGAAATTTGGGTTTTTAGTTCTTGAGTCTCTAGCCTTCAAAGGAGAAGACCTCAAGCTTGTATACCCACAAGCCCTTCCAAACACCAAGCTTGTTAGGGAGCACAACACCAAATAACTCTCTTTCTTAGCTAGTCAAGAATCCGAAAATCTTCAGCCATTTCTTTTACAAAATCCGAAATATTCAGCCACACTTGAGAGAGTTCTTGCTTGAGTAAGAGTTAGAGAAAAGTGTGAAATGAAAGAAGAGTGTAAGAGTGGTGAAATGTTGCTTGGACCAAGACACAAAAGGGAATCCCAATGCCCCTTTTGGGCGGCCAAAACTCCATTTGAAAATGGGTTCCCCCCATTTTAACCATTTTATAATATTTAAACTCTTAACCCATTACTTTATAAAATTAAAACCTCTTTTAATTTCATAACATTAACACACTTTTATTTGTTATTATTTAACTTACTTAAATAATGAAACAAATAATATCTCATGAAAAAATTATCCATATAATGTTGTTCTTTTACAAAAGCAAGATTTTAGAAAACCAATTTCTTAAATTGGTGTCAATATTTATTTGTAATGTTCTCATCAACAAATAAATATTTATTGGTGTTTGTATAGCTTGTTATTGGGTATGACCCAACTTGGATAATAACTTACTAAACACATCACTCTTGTATGTGTCTTAGGCATATAAGATCCAACAATCTCCCACTTGCACAAGATTCATAGAAGATTGATGCAAGCAGTAAATACCGCCTAACAACAGTTTACTACCCTTAATACTTATGACTAAGTGCCATTCAATAACATCATCCCCTTCAAGTACCATACTTGAAATGTTTTAGGTGAATCAATCATGTATCCTTTTGTCGCAGATGTCATGTTAAATCCTAGAGACACAGAGTGATCATTCTCCATTAATTTAACTTTATCAGGCCTTAAACATCTTACTCTCAACGAATAAGAGGGACAGATCCCATCTTGACTACATACGTCTCTCACAATTACCTTATATCATACCTAAACTCAGACTTATGTATAGCCATGTTTCAGAACAGCGAAGAGCTAAGTCAAAGTATAATATTCAGTAAATATCAAGACCCAATATGTGTCTCAGGTCAGAGGATACCAAATGATGTTCGCGTTTACTCAAAATTACTTATGATCAATCAGGTTTATTCCATGTAGTAATATTTGAGATGCACGTCAGTCCAATATTTGCATCCCACAAATATCTATGAACTTTGGCAACAACCTTTTGCTCTATATTCATCCATATGAATATCTATCCAAGTTCATAATAGCAATACCTTCATACTTGTTGCCACAAGCATGAACAACTACGGACGTTCTGAGTAAATAATTTACTCCTGGATTTTAAACATGCAAAAAAGGAATATTAGTTTAATCATTATAACCAAATAATTAATTCAAGTAAGAAAGGGTTACAATATCTCAATACAGAAATTAAAGATCAAATCCAGTCATTAGAATATTGCAGTCCCATGGCACAAGCATGACTTTCATGCTTTGCCTTTTCAAGAAGCTTCGTGAGTGGATCCGCAATGTTTTGATCCGTGTGAACTTTGCGAAAACATATATTTCCCTTTTCAACTTCATCCCTTATGTAGTTGAATCTTCGTTCAATGTGCCTAGTCTTTTGATGTGACGGGGTTCCTTGATTTGAGCAATCGCACCCTCATTATCACAAAGAATTTCTAGGGGGTCCTGAATGGAAGGGACCATCCCTAGATCAGCAATGAACTTCTTTAACCATGCAGCTTCCTGAGCTACTAATGAGGCGGCGATGTATTCTAACTCTGTAGTTGATAATGCCACCACATCTTTCTTAGAGCTCTTCCAAGAGACTGCTCCTCCATTCAAGATGAAAATGTACACCGATTGTGATCATGAATCATCCCGATCAATTTGGAAACTTGCATCCATGTAACCCTTTACTACGAGTTCCTCCTCACCAGATCCATAGATTAGGAACATATCTTTAGTCCTCTTTAGGTACTTAAGTATGTTCTTAACAGCCATCCAATGACTGTTTCCAGGATTTTGTTGGTATCGGCTTGTTATGCTCAAAGCGCATGACACGTCCGGTCTAGTACATATCATTGCATACATGATGGAGCCTATAGCAGACGCGTACGGAATTCCCTTCATTTTGTCTTGCTCATCCCTTGAGCTTGGACATTGAGTCTTACTCAATATTGTTCCTCTTTGAATAGGTATGATAGCTTTCTTAGAGTTTTCCATCTTGAACCTTTTCAAGATCTTATCAATGTATGCACTTTGATTCAAACCTATCAACCGCCTTGATCTATCCCTATAGATCTTTATTCCTAAAATATAGGCGGCTTTACCAAGATCCTTAATGGAGAAACAACTTCCAAGATAGGCTTTTACACCCTCCATGGTTGGAATGTCATTCCCAAATAGTAGGATGTCATCGACATACAATACTAGGAAAATGGTGATGCTCCCACTAGCCTTCTTATATACAAATGCTTCATCAGCGTTTTTGATGAATCCAAATTTTATTATTTCTTCATCAAAACGGTGATTCCAACTCCTTGATGCTTGCTTCAATCCATAGATTGATTTCATTAACTTGCATACTTTATTAGGATGTTTTGAGTTGACAAAACCTTTAGGTTGAACCATATAGACATCTTCCTCAAGATATCCATTTAGAAAAGCGGTTTTGACTTCCATTTGCCAGATCTCACAATCATAATGAGTAGCTATGACAAACAATATCCTAATAGACATTAGCATTGCAACTGGTGAGAAGGTCTCATCATAATCAACCCCTTGAGTTTGAGTGAAACCTTTTGCTACAATTCTACCTTTATAAGTATCCAAGTTTCCATGCATATCAGTATTCTTCTTGAAAACCCACTTACTTCCAATTATCTTGGAGTTAAAAGGTGGTTCAACCAAGTCCCACACTTGGTTGTCATACATGGATTGCATCTCAACATTCATGGCTTCAAGCCATTTGTCACAATCCAAATTGGACATTGCATCACGATAGGTGGTTGGTTCATCGGAATTGTAAGGCTCCGTTCCCGGAGACCTCATAGTTGGTCATTCACAGCATTAAATACATTAAACATTAGAGAATCTACCACATAGCATCCATCTACAAAAAATCCATATCTCTCAGGTGGATTACTAATTCTACCAGATCTGTGAACATTCTGTGTACTTTGATCAACCACTTGATCATTCTCAACATCCTCATGTTGAGTACTAGTATCAACCAAATTTGTATCATTTTGTGGTTCTTGATCCTCCTCAAGATCCACAGTTCTACCGCTAGTTCCTTCCATAAGGAACTTAACTTCTAAGAACTCAACCTTCTTGGCAACAAACTCCTTTTGTTCCAATGGATCATAGAGAAAAAATCCCATAGAATCTCTTGCACAAGATGTTTAACATATGGTTTGTAATCTGAAAAATGACACCATTTTAAAGCACAAACAAAACCCAAGAATAAGGATCAATAATATATGTGAAATAGTATGCTATCAAACAAAACAAACAACCATAGGGTGTACAAAGAAGATAACCTTTCTTGCACAAGATGTTTATGTAAATGATGAAGAAGATGATGTTCTTGAGTGTCTAGCCTTTAAAGGAGAAGACCTCAAGCTTGTATACCCACAAGCCCTTCCAAACACCAATCTTGTTAGGGAGCACAACACCAAATAACTCTCTTTCTTAGCTCCTCAGGAATCCGAAAATCTTCAGCCTTTTCTTTTACAAAATCTGAAATTTTCAGCCACACTTGAGAGAGTTCTTCCTTGAGTATGAGTTAGAGAAAAGTGTGAAATGAAAGAAGAGTGTAAGAGTGTTGAAATGGTACTTGGACCAAGACACAAAAAGGAGTCCCAATGCCCCTTTTGGGTGGCCGAAACTCCTCTTGAAAATGGGTTCTCCCCATTTTCAACATTTTATAATATTTACACTCTTAACCCATTACATTATAAAATTAAAATCTCTTTTAATTTTATAACATTAACACACTTTTATTTGTTATTATTTAACTTATTTAGAAATTGAAACAAATAATATCTCATGAACAAATTATCCATATAATGTTGATCTTTTACAAAAGCAAGGTTTTAGAAAACCAATTTTTTAAATTGGTGTCAATATTTATTTGTATGATCTCATCAACAAATGAATATTTATTGGTGTTTGTAAAGCTTGTTATTGGGTATGACCTGACATGGATCATAACGTACTAACCACATCAATCTTGTATGTGTCTTGGGCATATAAGATCCAATAGCTGAAAATCGAAAAGAAATGTTCATCAAGATGAGAACATCCGCATTAGTCAATGCGAATGAACAAAAGAAATGCTAATGAAACCATAGACTAGTTCTTTTATGTATAGGTCAGGGGTAGTTTATTCATTTTGTAAAAGGCATCTTGTTAGCCTATAAATAGAATAGAAAACCTTGTATGTGAGGTGACTGTTGATACACATTTTAGACAATTAGAATCTTTTGTTGAGTCTTATGTTTACAAGGTGTCTTGTTACTAATAAATACTCTTACCCTAGCATTCATTGTAACCAATTACCTTCATTAATACAAACAACATTTATTAGTATTTCTTGCATTTAATGTTACTTGATTGTTTGATTCTGCCTTACAATCATTGACTCAATCATCATATTCGGTCCTTGTTGGTTCATATCAACAGAGAATATCATTCTCAAACCTAGTCAATTGGTATAAGAGTTTTGGCTCTCATTTCTTTTTCAGATCTGCCTAGATCTGAGTAGAACTTGATTGATCTGGTGATTGAGTTACTAAAAGAGTGTTCAACAACCTCTATTTAGTAAATTGTAGAAATCTCTTCAACAGTCACTGTTCATCTATTCTCATCTTCAAGAACAAACCCGTGAACAGTTGTTATAGCGGAAACATATGAACATTAGTAGATTTGGTTATACATAAGCCTATTTGGAATATTTGGACTAAGTTGAACTTAACAATCAAACTAATCGTTATTCAAAAAGGTTATAAACAGCTCATTAAAAATGGATTCACATAATTTCTTTAAACTTGGTCATACTACAAAACCACCCATGCTTAAACACAAATATGAGTTTAAGCAATGGAAAATCAGATTTATGAACTATATTACACGTGCAAATCCAGACTACTAGATTTCAATATGTAAAGGTCCTCACATTCCTGTGACACTTTCTGCCGATCAAGCTGCATTATACAAAACCTCAAGAATACCTATTGAGGATCTCCCACTTGATGATGATGACTACAAGAAGATAAAAGTTGATCTCAAATATTATTCTTGTTAGATCTAGGAACAATAGATCTAGATCATTTTGTATAGGCTTAGTACTTTAATCAATACTTGTAATGAATGATTATAATTCATCATTTTGATGTTTGCATTATGTATATAGGTTAACCCATATGTGTGTTGATTTGTGTATGAGTGCAAATTACTAAAATTGATGAAGGGTAAGAAACATCTACGGATGAACATTTTGTTTTTCAGTAGATATGTTTCTTACAAGTAAAATAAATCTAAAGATCCTCTGCGGATGAACAACTAGCTCTGATGTTGAAATGAAGATCCCTTCGAAAGATCAATATAGCTTCGGAAGAACAAAGTACCTTCAGAAGAACAAGAAAGCTTCGGAAGAACAAAGTACCTTCGGAAGAACAAACATATACGAAAGACTATGTAGCTGCAGAGTCCAAACACTTGTCTTTAAATAATACAAGTGTTACAAGTCAATAAGTCAACACGTCAACAAGATAGTTGTGCAAATCCCAAGAGATCCGGTGTTTCCCTAACTGAAATACATGTGCCTATAAATATGATTCCTAGGTTTTACATCAAGTAAAAACAATAAACACATTAGACGGCAACGTGTTGGACCTCATATGCCCAAGACACATACAAGATGGATGTGGTTAGTACGTCATGATCCAAGTCGGGTCATACCCAATAACAAGCTATACAAACATGTTGGGGATCGAAGATCTAGTTTGATCAATTAGGTTAAGATTTGCAGCGGAATAGTACTAGAATTAGATGAAATTTAAGCAAGAATAATACGAATATTCAATCAAACAGTGACGGTTATAGAGAGAGAGTTTTCTACAAAAGATAATATATTCATTCACTCGTAAGCTTC
>BJCM01242491.1:0-10710 GCA_018326385.1 Flaveria bidentis | reverse complement strand
CAAAGACCCCCACTTGAAGTTGCATCCAAATGCTTCAAGTCCTTCTCTTTGTGTCTTCCTTTTGTGCTTCCATCTTGTGCATCTTCTTTTACAAAATTTATATCCTAATACAAATTTTCTAATAAAAGAAAACACACTTAATCTATCTATTACATCAGAAATGAATGAATAAATAAATTACATCCAAATACAAGCACAAAAGAATAATATAACAACCCATTATGAATGAAATCAACCAAAACAAACATTCATCCAAAACCAAATCAACACATGGTCAAAGCTAGGTTATGCACCAATATGAAACATCATATACAACATACAAGAACCAAAATAAATCCCTATTTAACCCTAAATTTTCAGCCAACATAAACCAAGAATTTACGGTGTTTTGTCCAAACAAAACACAATCAACCATTTTGATATCTTTTCTTTCAAGGTTTAATCATAAGCATGTAAGATATAACCTTGAAAGGTTGAGGATTCATCATAACATCACAAAACAGCCCCTATTAGGTTGTTAAAATCCTATAAAACCAATTTTACAAGGACAAATGAAGCTAGTCATCCACATATCTGGCTCTAGATGCCAATGTGGGGTTTGTTGGACCAATATCAAATTTTTTTAACCATTTAAACAAGAAAAATGCAGCAGAAACAAACCTTAATATAATATTATGTCAACTGAAAATTAAGGCAGATTATATGTCAACAACAAACCCAAGATTGTAAGGATCATACATATGTGAATAGACTAGCTATCAAGATGAAATAACAACCAAACATTACCCATAATGCTATCTTTGAAGAGCTGCCAAAAACGTTAGATGAACTACCTTCCAAAGGCTGCCCAAAAACATTGGATGTGAAGAAGAGGATGAAGTCTTGAAGGACCAAAACACCAAAGAAGATGTCCTCAAGCTTGTATACCCACAAGCATAAAGCAAAGCACCTTGTTGCTAGGATTTTGACACCAAAACATGCAAGAATGTAGCTGCAGAAAACCCTTTTTCCAGCCTTGTTTATGTTCAAAGATGAGAGAAGATAATGGTTCTTGCATGTATGAGAGAGAGTGGAAAGTTGGAGTGTGTAACTAGTAATTGTGTGTGTTGTTTCAAGCAACAAAAGACCACAAGTGCCCTTAAGGGCCGCCGAAAATGTGTTTGAATGAGTTTCCCCCATTTTAAAACGCCCATTTAATTGTTAACTAGTTATATAATAAGTTATCTAATTAACCTTCTAATTATATAACTTACACAGACTTTTATTATTTGATTTTGTTTATCCAACTTAAATAACATTACAAATAATGTCTATGAAAAAAATATACTTATAAGTTGTTCTATCTCACATAGAATTTATTTAGATAACCCATTTTCTAAATTGGTATAATTATTTAATTGTATGATTCTATCATCAATTAAATATTAATTGGTGTTTGCTAAGCTTGTTCTTGGGTATGACCTGACTTGGATCATAACAAACTAACCATATCAATGTTCTATGTGTCTTGGGCATAAAGAATCCAAAAATTTTAACCCAAGTAGAGGGGTAAAATGTGTCAAAACGATAAAAAATATAAACCAACATGGCCGCCATACCATGTTAGTTTCACCATTTTGCAATCAGATTTTGTAAAAAGAAAGAAAGAAGTAGAGAAAGCTCTCGGGTTTAAAGAAAGAAGAAAATAATTCAAATTCAAGGTAAGAATTTTTTGTTTTAGAATGATCATGACTGGCCTATGCCTCGGTATATGTTTTTATGAGTTTATGTGTGTTCGGGTATGTGTTTTTGGTGTGTCTTAGGTGGTTGAACTCATACCGCAAACGGGTTTAGAGAAGTCATACATAAAGGTTTTCTAAGTTGAATTCTAGACCCCCCCCCTTTACATGTTTTAACTGATTTTGGGGCTGGAAATGCATCTGCGAATGTTTTTTTAATTGTGGGTATTATACCCGTATGTTTATGTGTGTATGAATGCGCGTGCATTATAATTTTGGTTTTTCATGATGATATGATGATTCTACATAAATGTTATGATGCTTAGGGTGCTTGCAATAAGTTTAGAACATGTTAGAATAATGATTGACACTTATTATAATGATTGATAGTATGACTTGGCTGCCCATGCACCCAAATAGTGTACATGCCAACGTTCGAACTTGTTTAAGTGTCCCATGCACCCAACATTCAATATGCCCAAATAGTGCCCATGCGCCTAGAAGTTTCCCCATGCGCCTAAGCAATCATGTTTCCACATATAGGTCATGCGCCTAAGACATAGAATTATTTTCTAAATTTTAGGGAAAATGTAACGTGTAGGCTTTGACTTGTGATGTTCTCATGGGTAATGTAAGTTATATGTTTTTATGTGCAATGACCGACCAGCTGTGAGCGTCCTGGGAACGGGGTCTTACATGTGAAAACCTCTATTTCACGCGAAAAGACTAGTTCTTGGACCAGGCCGTTACAAGTTTGCTATAAAAGGATATCATTCTAGAAAAAACCTAAACATTTCGCAAGTGAAAAGTTTCTAATATCTCGTGCTAGAAATTTGATTTTTGACGAAATTTCAAAGTTTGTTTCAAGAACTTTCTATGGAGAATCTAAAGAATATTGCTGCGTCACTGAATCTCGATAATAAGATAGGCACAAACACCAAGCCTTACCGTTTATAGAATGAAGAAGATTACCCTGATTGGGCATATCGTTTTTAGAATCATGTTACATATACTGAGCCCCAGATGATGAGATCTATCAAGAAGGGTCCATACATTCCTTTGTACAAGAATGAGAAAGAGGAATGGATTGCTAAACCTGAACATCTATAGGATGAAAATGATATTAAGAGAATAGAACTTGATGATAATGCTTATGTAGCTATCACAATGGCACTCACAACTGAGATTGAAAAAAATTAAAGACTACACTAAAGCAAAGGATTTGTGGGTTTCAATGGAAGAACATATTATGGGGAATAAGGATATGAGAGAGAGGAGGAATGATATGCTTAACCAAGAATTCAATATGTTTAATCATATTCTTAGTGAGACTTTAGAAGCTCAGTTGTTGAGGTTTGTAAAATTAATCCCCAAAATGAAGAGTGCAAGGATAACTCTAGAGAACATAGCAGTCAACAAAAAGCTATTAAACTCTCCACCTTATAGCTGGAACAATAACATCATTACTATTAAAAGGACAAAGAGTCTGTTCAACTTGTCTTTAAGTGTAAGGCACCGTTCCCGGGACACTCACAACTGGTCAATCAACGCACATACAACATATATTTTCATTAACTTAAAGAAATCATTTTAGCGGAAACATTTAAACATCCAATTCATTTTAATCACTTTTGCGAAATAATACATTGTTGACTAGTTACAAAACATCATTATTTGCATTACAACACAAAAACATCATAAAATTCATCCTCAACAATGCTCACCTGCCAATTGGAAAATGCATAAAAGTCAGCGTTGCTGAATGAGTTCTAGTTTTATAAAACATTACATTACCTTTCATTCGTTAAAGCATTTTTATTACTATCGCACGTGATCACACATCGTACATACACATAGATAATATCATTATTATCCTCTTTTACTATTAATCACATTCTTTCTTTAACTCCTTATCTCTTTACAACATTCTTTATCACTATCTTGATTAGTGTCATCAGCTATGCCCCAAACTAATGGGGTACTGGGCCGAATATCATAATTGACTTCTATAGGACCGATGAAGGGGTTCACATAAAACACAACAACACAAAGTGGAGAGCAACTTAACTTAATCAAACAGTAAACTAGATTAACCACAATAAGACACTAAGAACACAAGTAATGTAAGAGACAAAAAACAAGAGCAAGATACACAAGTGTATGGGTTTCAAGAATGCAGTATATTGCTTTCTATATGTTCTATTACAAGTGTTACAAAGCATAAAGGAAAGATACAAGAACATGAGATACTTATACTACGTCATATAGCCGACTATACTATGAAAGCCAGTTGGATACAATTGACTAGGCACAAACAAAATCAATTGTAGAGTCAAAAGGTAGATTGCCTTTTCACTAGTGACTATAACATGCCATAGCTCACATCCTTATTTATTACAAAAAGGATAAAGTACATGAAGTTGAAAGTTACAAACTCAAGAACTCAATGCACAGTTACCAAAAGCATGGACCTTTTCATCAACTCATGTAAGTTGGTGACTTTACAGAGTTACAACGGAAAGGGGTCTAGCTTTATGGAAAAGCACATAAGATAAAGCTAGTTACGAAAAGTCTTCAGAAGAAATTTGTCTTTAAGAGTTGAGGCTTTGAAAGACTTTGTCTTTGAAGCTTCAGAGTACTTCATCTTTGGCTTCAGAAGATATTGGTCTTGGCTTTGGAAGATTTCACACTTAGAGTATTTTTGTTGCATGTGTGAAACTTCCGAAGCATTCTTCTCCAGTACTTGTGAAGCATGCAGAAAAACTTTGGTTGCATCAACCTCTATACATATTCTCTACAAATTCCCTCTAGGCTGATGCTACCAAAACATTTGAAGACTTCAGATATTAACAGTCCTCGTCAGGATGATAAGCATTCATTTCTTCATGTGATGATCAGGATCCTTCCGATTATCAAAGTATCTTCTCATGACAAAGAGATCATGAAGGGGAAATTGAAACATGTCTTGCCAAGTGTAAACATTCTCAATGCCATGAGCTCTGATGACATGCCACCTTTCTGGATTTGTAGTGTATGTCAAGGATAGGATGGGTCTTTCTGTTACTAGAGGAGCTATTGGAATGGGAGATGATAGAGCATCCTCTAGCTGCACATCCTCACGATGTTCTGACACATCCTGAGGTTCAGAAAAGGATGCAGTCTTCTTCTTCTTTGGCTTTGGTTTAGAAGCCATCCTTTTCTTTCTGTTTACAACTTTTAACTGTGAAGACTGGCATGTAGTACCAGATTCATCTTCATTGTCTTTCTCAGTTGGGTCTTCTAGTCTCACAGGTTCATATTGAGAGTGAGATTGACCCTGCTGTGGATTATAAGATGAAGCTTGCTGAGATTCAGCAGGAGCTCTAGGTTATGATGTCTCTGAATGTTCAACCTTAACCTCCACTTCAGGTGGGGCTTGACTTGGAGGGGAATTTAAGTCAACCAACTCTCCAGTCTTGATCTTCTACTTGATCACCCTAATATGTTCATCCATAGTGGATAGAGACATGGGGCCAAGTCTCCTTCCAGAGAATCCATACAACTTCAAGAAGCTCATCATGATTTGCCTGTCACCAGACTTCTTCATGCTTTTTTGGATGATGGCTCTTGCTTTAGTAGCTTCTTCCCTTAGCTTCCTTTTTGTTGTCTTTCTTTCCTTGACTATCTCAAGTTCGAGTTGTTTGAGATACTCAAACTCAACATAGTCATAGTATAGGAGAAGTGCTTCTGCCTGATAGAGGCCTATGGCACTCAGGTAGTTGATCATCTTGATCCTATCTTCTTCTTTACCTACCAGAGGTTCTTGTTGAACCACATCCACTTGTGAAGGAATTTCATGAACTAGGGAGAGGGTAGGCATATGCTTGTACATTCTTTTCTTTCTTCTGTCTTCTTTGATTTGTACTAAAAGCTTGACATCTTCTGCCTCCTTCTTCTCCCTTGACCTTTCCAGATCAACAGGTTCATTCAACTATTCCAAGGGGAAAGAGATGTCATTATCTTTATCATAGTTCCTTGTCTGCAGATAGTTTATCCTAACTGCCCTCAACTCATCCTTCTAAGTATGTGGTCCGCAGGCAGCCCAGATAGCAGACAACATGAGTCTTGAATACTCAGCAGAGGAAATTTCTCCCCTCAACTTCCTTTTCCTCCCTCTCACTCCTCCTCCTCCTCAATATCCTTAGATGTCATCTTTCTTGTCCCTTTGTCAGTCACAGACCTTTGTGACTCAGGCTGCAAAGAGCTTTGTCCTTCATTGCTTGATGTAGCTTCTAAGCTCTGGCCAGAGAGAGGTTGAGAACCACCTTAACCAGCAGGTGCCTCAAAAAGGGCATTAATCTCTGCAGCAGTTGTTGGTGATAAGACTGGGCTCTTAGGTTACGTCACTGGGCCTTCAATCAAGGTTTCCACTACGAAGCTAATCATAGGGTCTGCCACAACATCCAGTTGACAAATGGACGTGGGAGCACATCACCATGGATTTCATTACGAAGTTGCTGCCTACCCCGAAAGGATATGACGCCATATGGGTGATAGTTGACCGTTTGACGAAGAGTGCTCACATCCTACCGATCCGCGAGACATATTCATTTGAGAGGTTGGCTTATCTATTCATCAAGGAGATTGTAACCCATCATGGTGTGACGGTGTCCATTGTGTCTGATTGCGACACCTGGTTTACCTCCAAATTCTGGAAGAAATTCTACAACGCTATGGGGACGAGGTTACATATTAGTACGGCTTATCATCCCCAAACTAATGGTCAGTCAGAAAGGACCATTCAGACGTTGGAAGACATGCTTCGGGTGTGTGTGATTGATTTTGGGGGAAGTTAGGATGACCACTTCCGTTAGCCGAATTCTCATACAACAACAGCTATCATGCCAACATTTGTATGCCACCATATGAGATGCTATACGGTAGGAGATGCAGAACACCCGTTTGTTGGGGTAACATTGGTCAGAAGGAGTTGGGAACCGTCGAGGTAATCGAGGCTATGACTGATAAGCTTGAGAAGATCAAAGCCTTCATGAAGGCAACCAAAGATAGACAAAAGTTGTATGCCGATAAACGACGCAGACCGATTGAGTTCCAGGTGGGTGACCGGGTTATGTTGAAGGTCTCACCTTGGAAGGGTATTATTCGTTTCCGAAAGCGGGGCAAGTTGGGCCCGAGGTACATAGGACCTTTCCTAATCATTGCTCGAGTAGGAGAGGTAGCCTATAGACTGGAGTTACCAGAAGAGTAAAGTGGAATTCAACTGACATTCCATGTATCTCATCTGAGAAAGTGCTTAGCTGATGAAGACATGATTGTTCCATTGGAGGATATTGAAGTAGACGAATGGCTCAATTATGTGGAGCAACCAGTGGCAATCATTTATCGAAAGGAAAAGAGGCTGAGGAATAAAGTGGTTCCCCTTGTTGTCTTTCTTTCCTTGACTATCTAAAGTTCGAGTTGTTTGAGATACTCAAACTCAACATAGTCATAGTATAGGGGAAGAAGTGCTTCTGCCTGATAGAGGCCTATGGCACTCAAGTAGTTGATCATCTTGATCCTATCTTATTCTTTACCTACCTAAGGTTCTTGTTGAACCACATCCTCTTGTGAAGGAATTTCTTGAACTGGGGTGAGGGTAGGCATATGCTTGTACAATCTTTTCTTTCTTTTGTCTTCGTTGATTTGTACTAAAAGCTCGGCATGTTTTGCCTCCTTCTTCTCCCTTGACCTTTCCAAATCAACCACTTCATTCAACTATTCCAAGGGGAGAGAGATGACACTATCTTTATCATAGTTCCTTGTCTGCAGATAGTTTATCCTGACTGCCCTTAACTCATCATTCTGAGTATCTGGTTCGTAGGCAGCCCTGATAGCAGACTCCATGAGTCTTGAAGACTCAGCAGAGGAACTTTCTCCCCTCAACTTCCTTTTCCTCTCTCTCTCCTCCTCTTCCTCCTCAATCTCCTTAGATGTCATCTTTCTTGTCCCTTTGTCACTCACAGACCTTTGTGAATCAGGGTGGAGAGAGCTTTGGCCTTCATTGCTTGATGCAGCTTCTAAGCTCTTGCCAGAGAGAGGTTGAGAACCACCTTAACCAGCAAGTGCCTCAAAAAGGGCATTGATCTCTGCAGTAGTTGTTGGTGATAAGACTGGGCTCTCAGGTTACATCACTGGACCTTCAATCAAGGTTTCCCCTATGAAGCTAATCTTAGGGTCTGCCTCAACGTCCAGTTGACTAATGACATTGCTCGATTCCCACAGTCTTCTTCTAAGGCCGAACTCTGCAGTGATCCGGTCTTGGATTCTTTGAGCCAACTTGTCAGCTTCTCTTTATTGGCTTGGATTGACAAGTGGCATGTTGACTAAATCCAGACTATCATAATAGTTCAAGGTCTGAAAATTGAAGTTCTCTTGCTACCCTTGAAATTTCATGATGATTAGGGCTCTCCAGTTGCCGTTATACCTCCACCCAATGATGTGATTGGAAGTTGGTGGAGATGACAGGCCCTTGGTATTCCTTCCTTAAACAGACTCTGTATTAAGGAGTCTATTGAGTCCATATCAATATGAACTTGAGGAAGTTGTTGAGTAGACAGAATTGCAAGTTAGGATGGTGAGTCCTCAATGTCCATACTCCCTGAGGAACTCCTAGGTTTTGAGGCAGTGATGACTTTCTCCCCCTTTTGTTAGCATCACCCACTTGCATAGGTGAGCTAGGAGTTAGGTCAACCACCTCCATAGGTTCTTGTATTCCTGGTTGAGGTACTCTTAAAGGTCTCCCTGCTAGTTCTCAAGTTGCTGATCATTGACCTTGTTCTGCAAGGTAGTCACTTGAGATTCAAGGTGACTAACCTTGGAGACTAAATAGGTGCATTTTGTACATAGTTGTTGCACCTTTAGTCTTAGATTCCCCTCATATTCATGAGAAGAATCATTGGGGGATGAGATCATTGGAACAAAGTCCTCAGTCTCACCACCAACTTCAGGTTTTTGGCTACTGGATTTCCTTTGCTCACTGGCAATCTCACATGAGATTTTTTTCCTAAACACCCATTTGGTACCAATGGTCGTCTTCCCATGAGGAAGAGGACAAAGGTTCCAAACTTTCTGCCTTTTGAATTGAAGCAGCTCTTGTTGCATAGCTTCATCCCAACTTCCATCCTCTAGAGCTTCATCAACTTTCTTTGTCTCTATCTGGGCTAAGAAACAAGAGTGATGATGTAACACCCGACTATTTTTAGACAAGAAAGAAGAATAAGTGAAGAAAAAGAAGGAAAAGAAATAAACCCAAGTCTAGGGGTAAAAATTGTCCAAAAGGATAAAATGTTTGAAAAGTGGGTGTAAAAAGTGGTATGGCCGCCCATATGTCACATACACCACTGATCTTTGGATTTTAGAGAGAGAAAGAGCAGAGCTCGGGTTTGAAGAAGAACAAGAAGAAAGAATTTGAATTCAAGGTCAAAATTTGTGTTTTTATGATGGTCTTAACCAGTTATGTCCTCGGGATTATGCTTATATGTGTTTGTATGTGTTCGGGTATATTTTTAGTGGGTCTCTAAATGGTTGAATTTAATTTTCAAATGAGTTTGGAGGAAGCCACACTCAAAAGCTGCAATGGTGAGTTCTAGGTGTAAGGCCCCTTTCTGGGATGCTTACAGCTGGTCAGCCATTACACATAAACATACATTTACAGATATTTTAAATAAACATTGCAGCGAAAACATTCAAAAATGGCATTTCATTTCATCATAAAAACTTTTGCAAAACAATGCATCGTTTGTTGGTTACAAAATTTCATCGTTGAATTACATCATAAAAGCTTTATATAAATGGATGCCATCGAAAAGAGCTGAGCAGCTGCCTCATGCCATCCTCAACAACATTACATGCCAACTGGAAAATGAAAAAAAAATCCTCGTTGCTGAGTGAGTTCTAGTTTTATAATAAACATACTTTACTTTGATTAAAACCCTTCATTACAAGTGTATGTGATCATACATCATACGTACATACATATAATATCATTATTATCTTCATCATTCTTTCATTCAAACTTTTATTCATTCATCGTATTACATTATCATTCACTTCTCTTTCTAGATATGGTCAGACTTTACCCTCTTTGTGGTACTCAGCCACGATTACTGAGGTCTAATGACAAGGATCCCGTTCTGTACGTTATTACGATAATTTATTATCGTTCAATTCATACTTCGCTCTTTCATACATTATCTATCGTTCATTACTCTCATCATTACCATGAATTTTACCCTTCATGCTCGTGATATTGTGCCTAAGCCTTTAAAAGACCTTCATCGATGGTGCCCAGCACCAAGTGGTCACAGTACCTAAGGTAAAGTTCAGGTATACCATGTCATATGCTATGCCCTTCATGCTCATGATACTGGACCTAACCATTTAAAAGACCTTTATCGGTGGTGCCTAGCACCAGGTGGTCACGGTACCTAAGGCACGCGACAATGGTTCATCCATATGGTCAATCACAAAGAAAGACCCTGATGTGAATCCTCCCGGGGTAGCGAACCCGCACACCGTTGGGCTAACACCTTTTAGTGATGTGTCTTGACATGCAGTGCTTGCAAGACTTTCTTTCATTCATTCATTCATTAATGCATGCATTCATCATCATGTTTCTCTTTCATTATCTTTCACTTTTCGTTACATAATACTTCGTTCATTCATTATCATAACACGTAAAGTCATGGGAAAGATAAACATACATCCTCATAAGGAACATAAACATATCATTCATACATCATCATGCAAGGCATCATACATACATAAAATACATCATGTATAACCATGCAACATCATCATCATCATCATGCATAAACATCAAGCACATATCATTACATGCCCATCAAACCATCTACGACCTCAAAAGTCAATTTACATAACCCCCAGGAATCTCCTAGGTCAAAGCCTACATTACTTCTTTTCCCCAAAAAGTCAAAATTTTCTAAGTGTTCAT
>BJCM01242490.1:0-16537 GCA_018326385.1 Flaveria bidentis | reverse complement strand
GTACTTGGATCAACCAAGCAGGCTTGTCAGGCCCATAGATCTATGACGTCGCCAGGCTAGCAATAGTTAATGATTGTACATATATTCGACATTACATGGTAGCTACAAAGATCAACTAACCATAACATACAAGTGAATTGCCATAAGTTTACAAGCATCAAACGTGTTTACAAGTGCAATGTTTATAAGGTAACATGTTTCACGCCAAAGTGTAAAATATGCAAAAAGGGGTATAGAAATACTCACATGGAAAATAAGTATAAGAATAATGGTAAGAGATTAAATGAAGCTCCAACGATTTCTTTTACGATTCAACCTAATGGTTGATGTCATAGAATTAGGATAAAGATAAGATTCAAGAGTAAGTATGGTTTAGGGTTTCATTTGGAATTGAGGTTTTTATAATTAATTCAAATGCAATCGATTAAGTTCTGGCTTAATAAAAATGAAATAAACCAATTAAGATTGATAATGATAATGAATGATTCAATAATTGATTTTATTAAAAATAATGTGAAAAGAAATTAGTATAATTATTTATTTAAATTTTCGATAAAGATAATTGATTGAATACTTAGTTTAATGACCTTAAAATTATTTAAAGTCATTTTATAAAGTTTTGAACTTTTAAATGATTTATAATAAAGGTCTTACAAAACCTTTAAAAAAATAAGAATAAGGTAAAACAGAAAATTATATTGTTTTATTAGTTTCAAGAGTTTAAATAAAAGTTAAAGAATAAAACCAATTATATATATATATATGTATATATACATATATATATATATATATCATGGTTAAATAAATAGATGAATAATATTTAAATAATTATTAAATAATCATTTGAGTACTTTATTATTCCAAGTATTTATAACACGTAGGTTTAATACGTTTAAAATAATCCAAGTTTGTGTTATAATATATTTATAGCATATATAAGACTTAATCATATTTTTTATAACCTTTGCTATGCTTTAAAAGTTATTATAAGTTTTAAAATCTTTAAAAATTATTTTAATAATACCCGAAATGTTATAGTTAACAACGTAGTTTTTATTTTAATTTATTAACATATTAATAAAAATTTTGAAGTTTAAAATGTATAAAATTGGCTTTAAAAAATAAATGTTGGAGGTCGGGTTCGAACCCGAGACCTCCTACATACAAGGGTGAACTTGTAACCATTTTGGCTAGAGCCCAGATCTGCTAAATACTCCCTTTAAAACTTTTAAAACATAATCTGCTTATTTTCCCCAAATCCTCACGAATCCTAATTCGATTTGGATCAAGTTGAATCCCAATCGATTAATGTTAAGGAGTGAAATGTTAGGGCTTTTATTCCCCTAATGAAATCGAGTATAGATGTGTGTTTAATTACCTGATTTGAATCGAAAAGGTTCATGAACATGTTGTTAGATGTCGCGCCTGATGCGATAAAGATTAGTGAAGCATTCATCGATGATAATCAAATTAAGTTCGTAGGAAGCTTTGGATGATGATGATAGTTGAAAGCCCTCGATCAATTTGCATTGAGATTGGCCACAGGAAGGTGATTGACCTAGTTGCAGATCGTGATGTGAATAAGATTTGAATTTGATGAGATAGTATACTATAAGTCAAATTGAGTTCGTTTATGGATGAAACAGACCAAATATGTTGTTTACCCTCGATTATATGTTATCAATTGTTACCGGTTCACATCAAACGGGTACCACGTTCAATCGGAGGTTGCGGTTTTAATTTGATGTTGAATTACAACTGTTATAACTCAATTGATTCGATGATTAAACTCTGAATGATTATAGAAACGTTATGTGTTGCTGAATCCAATCGATTTTGCACATGTTCTTGCTGTAACCGATTGTATTTTGAATTGAGTTTCGGTTTCATTTGGTTAAGTCTTTAAGGTCGGATTTAAACGAATTAAAAAAGGTTACATGATTGAAACTAGGTCGCGAGAGATTTAGAATGGTTCAATTGCCCTTTAAATGGAGCGTTTTGGTGGATTAGATATCGCCGAAGCTTGCCGGACTTGTGGCCGGAGGTGGTTGACGGGGATCAAGGGGGTTGGTTTGGGTGTTTTACACTTTTAGTCCCTGTATTTTAATAGCTTATTATTTTATGAACAAACCTTTAAAACAAAGTTTCATGAATTACCTTTTTAACCCTTAACTTATTAAATCAAATTTGTAATGAAAATTTTGTTGTCCATTAAAACTTTAAAAAGTTTATAATTAACAGGAAATACCTTTCTCATTAATTATTAATTTTAATTAAATCTCAAAGCTCATAAATGGGAATTCAATTTTGTAATTTTGTAAAACTTTACTTTATAAATATAAAATTATTATATATGGTTTAAATGTTTTAATATATTAAATAAAACAATTTTTTTATGTTGCTTATATTTATAGTCTATATGATTCATTAGAGTAAATAAGTTTAATAAAGATATTTATATAATGTAAATGTTCGAAATGGGTTCGGGTCATATTTTCAAAATGGGTGCCACCACCTTCTAGCATTGCTTTATGTGAAAAAGTATTTTCTTTGTTAGTAGAATGGGGCATTGAGAAGAAAATCTTTTGTGTGATTTTAGATAATGCTTCTTCTAGTGACACTTTTGTTGGGTTATTAAGATAACAATTTAATACAAAGTCACCACTTGTTTCTAAGGGATTTTTTTTTTCATTTGAGATGTTGTGCACATATTTTAAACTTGATTATACAAGATGGGGTTAAAGAAATTAATGAATGTGTTTACAAAGTTAGAGAGAACATTAAATATGTCAAAGAATCACAAGGAAGGAAGGAAAAGTTTTTAGATTGTGTTAAGTTGCTTTTTTAAAAATCCAAAAAAGGGTTAAGGCAAGATGTTCCTACTAGGTGAAATTCTATCTTTTTGATGCTTAATAGTGCTATTTTTACCGACATGCCTTTTTCCATTTAGAATTTAGTGATTTTAATTATAAGCATTGTCAAATGGATACGAGTGGGACACATTTGAGAGATATGTTGTTTTCTTAGAGTTTTTCATGATGTGACTAAAGTTTTTTCGGATACAAAATATCCTAATACAAACTTGTATTATCCACATATTTTTATGGCTTATTTGACTTTCTATGAGGATATAAATTCAAAAGATAAGTATATGAAAAAAATGGCACAATTAATTATGGAAAAGTTTAAGAAACATTAGTCTGATTTTAGTCTTACATTAGCCATAACTATGGTTTTGGATCCAAGATATAAATTGCACTTCATCGATTGAAGTTATTCACAAGTCTATGGGGAGGGAAAAGGTGAATATGAAAATGCTAATAAGCGTTTGGAAATTTTGAAATGAAAAATATTTTCATTTTCGTCGCACCTCCTTCCCATGCTACTCCTTTCATAGTTCAATAAAACTAGGTGATTAGATCTCGTGCGTTGTGCAAATGTTTTTTCGATGTAGTATTTTTTTTCTTGTCTCTTTACAGAACCACTTTCTATGCGTATGCGGTTACCTACCTCAAAAGTCGTTCTTGTACATGGATCTCTTTTGTCAACAACCTCTAATATATTTTTGTATAACATCATAATTCCATTAGTAAAATAATAGAAATAAGCTAAATAAAGGTAAACTAATAAACAAATAAAGACATTTATGATTTTCCAAATACATTTTCTTCATTCACAAACTAACACTATTTTTTTTAACAATCGGGTCAAATCCCAGACCATGGATGTCACACATCGTAACCTTATTTGCACTGCAACCATCTCTTTTAGATATTACATTAAACTCTTGAAAGGCTTCTTTAGACATTACACCAAAGAAGTAGAAATATGATCAACTACATCACCTATTGCTAAAGATCATAAAAACATACACCCTTATCCTTCTTCAGTGTTTCCCTGTAACCTCTTTCTAATAAGGGAGCAAGAAAATGTAAAAAAAAAAAAACAAAAATAAAAGTCATTTGACTTCATAAAAGTTGTTTCAAATTATAGAAGTTTAAGCCTTGCACTTTGGAAATTAAGATATGCTAAAACAAATTAGCTATGAAAGTAGGAGTTACTACAACAAATAAAGAAATGCCAAAAACTCAAAGTAATCGTAGAGCTAATGATAAAAATGGAGGATGTAAACCTATAACTGTGAACCGAGTGATGGTCGGCCGAGACCGAACTTTGCTCTCATTCTACCCCTTTGTCGGTCTTTGTTTCGAATTCATATAAAGATATCATCATCACATCTACGCAGTATAGACTTGCAAGCGACCACCGCCCTCCGCCGTCTCTGGCACCAGCAACCACCACATGCACTCTTTTGCTGTCTCCACAATAGAAACCGAGCACCATTGAAGGGTTAGGACTGTCGAAGACACACACTCCAATCTATCTATTTGTATCTCACATCGAGGACCAAAGTCTAAAGGTGATAAATCAAGTGGTGAATACTTGAAAGTTAACTGCTTCTTCCCATTTCTTTTTAAATCGTTTTTATTGCTTACTCATGCTTCATTGGTCATGGATTGGTTGATGTAGCATTTAGTTCATGTTTTGTTGATTTTAGATTATTGCATTTACTTTGTCATGTTTTACATGGTTGTATTTTTATAAATGTAAAATCAATTCATTATAATGATTTATGATGATTCAAGTTTAACATTTAGTTTGTCATGTTTCTAAATGGTTGTAATTTTATATATGTAAAATCAAACTCATTATAATGATTTATGATAATTAAAGTCGATCATAAAATTCACAAAAACTAAAATCAAACCTTATAAAAATTGTATCGTTATCAGAGAAAGGCAAGATTAACTAATATTCATATTTTTTCTTGAGTAAACTTCATTTTTACTTGCTGATATTTTATCCAAATAATAGTTTGGCTCTAAATTTTTAAAAATTTTATTTTACTCCTTCTAGTTTTTCATTCGTCTTAATTAACTCAACCCAATTAACTCTGTTAAATATATGTGTTAAAATTAAGGACATTTTGGTCTTTTCATATATAGTAACTACAAATGTAATGCATCCAAACTAACAAGGGGTATTTGTATAAATTGATTATATACATACATGCACCCTAGCATCACAAACCAACACCTCCCACCGCTGGTCATCAGCCCCCGTCGCCAACCCATCTCCGTTGTAGTCACTACCTTCAGCGTCGATTTTCCACCTCTATCATCGGTCTTCAGCCTCCACTGTTGGCTACTGATTCTCTCTCTCTCCCCACCCAACCTCGCAGACTACCAATCAAAAATGCATCTGAAGTTGCCAATGGATTTGAGAAGCATTGCATGGATCACCACCTGAAAATCGTGAACTAGACCCTTAATCAGGGCTTCAATGAAGGATATGCGAAGGTGAAGAGGTTAGGTTTTGAATCTAGATTATGAAGATTTGAATTTGGGCATACCATATTCAAAATTGGTTGGGTTGCGGTTAGGTTTTTGATTTTTCGTGTGGCGGTGGTGAGATGTTGGTTGTGTTGGTGTGATGATTGTGCCAATCCTATTATGAACACACTCTAATGGTGGTGGCGGCATGATGGTGGTGGTGGTGGTTGTGATGTTGTGGTGGTGGTGGCTGTGATGTTGTGGTGGTGGTGGCTGTGATGTTGAGGTGACAGTGGTGGTGGTTGTGATGTTGAGGTGACAGTGGTGGTGGTGTTGGGGACGATGGTGTTGTGATGGCAGTGGTGGTGTTGGTGGTCTCAGTGGTGGAGGTGACAGTGATTGTAAGTGGATGTCAAATAAAATATGTTTGAGTTTTTGAGTAATTTACAAAAATATTAAAAAGTTCGAATGAGTTATAACTAAAATTGAGACTGTTTACAAAACAGTAGCAAGAAAATTTAGATTTTAAAATGTTTGAAAACAAACCATTATTTGAATCAAATTATAGATTTTAAAATCTAGATTTTAAAGAATGCGCATCGGATCCATACTTCCAAACTACAGACCCAAATCAATCGAACAAAAACTCATGTCCATGATTCACCACTCAAAACAACCTCAACACATTCTTCACATCCACGCATTTCTTCTCAAAACTTCACTACAATCCAATAACTTCATCATCACCAAGCTCCTTCAGAAACTCTCCTTCAATTCTTCCGACAATTTGCGCTATGCACGATCCCTGTTCGACGAATTGTCAACCCCAGACACATTTCTTTGGAACACCATGATCAAAGCTCACTTGAATTCACACAATTACGACGAGTGTCTGTCTTTATTTCGCCGATTGCGTCGTCAAGATCGTATCTTTATAGATAGTTTCAGCCTATCTCTTGTTGTTCAAGCGTGTGGGAGGTTGGGTGTAGTTCAGAATGGTCGAACGGTACATACCCAGGTGCTGAAACTTGGGTTTGATGGTGATTTGTTTGTTCAAACGGGTCTTGTTGAAATGTATGTGAAA
The DNA here is from genome assembly GCA_018326385.1 of Flaveria bidentis. Classification (NCBI taxonomy): domain Eukaryota; kingdom Viridiplantae; phylum Streptophyta; class Magnoliopsida; order Asterales; family Asteraceae; genus Flaveria; species Flaveria bidentis. The sequence goes on along the minus strand of BJCM01242490.1, from coordinate 10,120 downwards.
ATTGGGTGGGTGGAGTGTGCGCAGAAGGTGTTTGGTGAAATGAAAGATCAAGATTTGGTTTCTTGTAATGTGTTGTTAGCGGAGTATGTGCGGATTGGGGAAATCGGTTTAGCGCGCCAGCTGTTTGATAAAATGTCTGAAAGAGACTTGGTTTCGTGGAATACCATGATTCATGGTTATGCCTCATTTGGTTGTGTGGGCGTGTCTGCACGTGGACTATCGATGGTTGGATGCGGTGCAAACGGCGCTCTATTTCACGAGGCATTAAGGCTCTTTAATGAGATGCTGTTAGTTAAGATGTTTCCTGATAGAATCACCATTGTTAGTGTGTTGTCCGCGTGTGGGGATTTAGGTGCTTTAGGCATGGGCAAGACGGTTCACAGGTACATAGAGAGAAACCATATTGAGATAGACATAAAGCTAGGGACTTCTTTAGTCAACATGTATACAAAGTGTGGGGATATCGACAGTGCGTCATATATTTTTAATGGGATGAAAAATAAGGATGTGTTTTCATGGAGCGCGATGATAATGGGTCTAGCCAACCATGGATATGGTGATGTGGCACTTGATCATTTCGACACTATGATATCTGAAGGAATTAAACCCAATGGTGTTACTTTCATAGGTGTTTTGAGTGCGTGCAGCCACATTGGTCTAGTTAATATCGGGTGGAAATACTTCAACTCTATGTGGGACAAATATGGACTAGAACCAGAATTGGAACATTATGGTTGCATGGTTGATATCTTGTGTCGTGCAGGGCATCTTGATGCAGCCAGAGATGTTATCAGAAACATGCCCTTTGAACCAGATGCAATCATTTGGAGAACGCTTCTTGGAGCGTGTAAGATCTATAAAAATGTTAAATTGGCTGAAGAAGCTACTAGCAATATAGCTTCACTGGAAGCTCATGATGACGGAAATTTTGTGCTCTTATCAAACATATACTCCCAAGACAATAAGTGGGAAAAAGCTTTGAATATCAGGAGGAAGATGAATGAAATTAGTATCCAAAAAGTTCGTGGGAACAGTTCCATTGAGGTTGATAACACAATTTATGAATCTGTCTCTGGTGGCAATAGCATCCAAGACGTTACGTAGATCCACGCGAACATATGAAGTTTAAACATGTTAATATGAAATTGTTTTGGAAACAGCAGACTCAATATGTCTGCAGTCAGCACAAGTTTCTGGAAATTTGTTTTGTTCATGTATGATAAATCAAAGGATGTGTTTTTTGTAAATCTATTAGGAAGAAGTCATCTGTTCGGGGTTTCAGGAGAAGAGTCTAGCTTGAAAAAAGAGTTACTCTGATGAAGAAGATGTATGTGACTTTATGTATGCCTTCTTCTTGTTCTAGTTTTGTCTCTGTTACAGATTCAGATTTAGTGAACGTGAGTAGTGTATCCTTTCTGTATCAGATATTCATTGAACTTTCTTATATATTGTTCAAGTAACTCCTTACTTAACCAAGTACTACAATCATGGTAACCATATCAGTTTATCCTTTCTGTATCGGACATTCATTGAACATAAGACATGGATAATCATTCATTCTTATATATTGTTCAACAATTCTATTTCTCGTCTGTAATTTAAAGGTGATCTAACAAACTACTCTTAGTTTGAGCGTGACCACGCGTTTGCTACCGGTTCAAATCAATGAGGGCGTTAGAATGTCCACCTCCTATGTTCCCAAGAGTTCAAAATTCCTTTAACCACATACAACCCTCATTTTATTTCCAACCAATACCTTTTTAATGCATTTTACGGAACAACGCTAGATAAGATCAAAGAACAACCGTTAGTTAAAGTTAGTTCAAGTATCTTGGGTCAAAGGGTAGATAAATCATACTATATTCAAAAGTTTTTACGAGTTAGATCCATGAAGAGCATTTTGAAGTGAATTAAGTCTTGATATCATTCTCTAATGAATATTGACACTCAGTTTCTTGAGCTTTCATCTTTATAAACCAACCAACTATTCACTATATTCTTAATTTAGATTGGCAGCGGGTTCTTCTGTGAGCACTCATGTGTTGAAGATGGATGGTTATGTTGATCACTTGATATGTTTTAAGGCCCTATTGAGCAATGAGCTAGCTGTGGATATTATCATCAACTCACAGCCAAAATCATACCACAATTCATTATGAACTATAATATAAATGTTTGGGACAAGACTCTTTAAGAGTTGCATTTGATGCTCAAAACTGTTGTGATGAAAATGCTGATGATCAAGAAGAGTAGTGTTAGGAATCATAATGCCAAGGGAAATGGCAAAAAGATTGTGAAAGGAGGAGGGGGGCGGGGAGGTTGTCACCACAAAGAAGAATCCTCTAAAGGATACAATTGCTATCATTGTGATGAATTTAGGAACTAGAAGAGGAACTACCCTAAATACATGGTTGAGCTGAAACAGAAATAGTGTTTTGAAGTAGGAACCTCAGGTATATTTGTTAGTAAAACCTTATTGTTCTTTAGTAACTTTAGGTGTTTGACAATAGATGTGGTTCTCACATTTATAATGATTTGTAGGGACTAAGCAAGATTAGAAAGTCGAAACAAGTTGATAAGCAACTCTATGTTGGCACTAGATAAAAGGTTGTAGTTAAGATAGTAGTAGAATTTATTTTTATTTTTTACTTTCTAATGGTTTAGAACTTGTTTTAAACAATGTTTATTACATACCCAGTTTGATTAGGAATATTGTCAATAGTTTCTAGTTTGCGTGAACAAGGATTTAAATATGCATTTAATGGTGATTATATTTCTTCATATTTAAATGATGTATTTTACTTAAATGTAAAATCACATAATTGAATCTATGAGATAGAACTCCATAACAATAAGTGTAAGGTTTAAATATAAGACTGATGCAATTCAAACACCCAAAGTCTCTCCTGCATGCATGCACAAGTGTACTGAAGTAGAATGCTTCGGAAGTTTCACACTCTGCCTTAGAAAGTATTCTAAGTGTGAAATCTTCCGAAGCCAAGACCAATATCTTCCGAAGCCAAAGATGAAGTCTTCTGAAGCTTCAAAAGCAAAGTCATCTGAAGCCAACACTTGAAGACAGATTTCTTCCGAAGACTTTTTGACACATGCTTTATTTGATGTACCTTTTACATAAAGTTGGACCCCTTTCTGCTGCAACTCTGATAAAACACCAACTTTACATAAGTTGGTGAAAGGTCCATGCTTTTAGTAACTATACATTGAGGTCTTGAGTCTGTAACTTTCTATTTTATATACTTTATCATTTTTGTAATATATTAGGATGCGAGCTATGGTATGTCATATTCACTAGTCAAAAGGCAATCTGCCTTTTGACTCTACATTGATTTTGTTGTCTAGATCATATATCTAGCTGGCCTTCAAAGTATGGCCTGTTGTAGATTATAGTATAAGTATCTCTGGTCCTTTGTATCTTAAACCATTGCTTTGTAAACACTTGTAAGGAACTAGAGAGCAATATACATCAACCTTGAAAATCATCTACTTGTGTTGTTCTTGTTTTGTCTTTTATATACTTGTGTTTCTTAGTTCTTATTAAAAACTGGTTTCTAGTTCCCCATTTGATCTGTTAAGTGTTGTTGCACACTCTCCTCTTTGTGATGTTGTGTTGTAAGCAAGTACCCTTTAACGGTCCTGCAATTAGTATCAGAGCTTTTTAGATTTTTGATATAAGATCTCACCATCTTAAGATCCCTCACACACACAAAATATATCTCAAATGGCAGCTATCTCTAAAGATAATATGGAAACTAGAACCATGATAAACTCCCCACTGATCACTCTTGATGATTTTGACACTTGGTGTCAAAGAATGAAAGGCTTTATCAAGTCTCTAGACTCAAGAATGTGGGAATCTGTTGTTACTGGACCTTACATACCAAGCACCTCTTCAGCTACTGTTGGAGGTGGTATGATCCCCAAGGTCGTGGCTGACTACTCAAATGAAGATAGAAAGAGAGTAGAAATTAATCAAAAGGCCATGACAACTTTTCAGACTGCTCTTTCAAACTCTGTATACAGAGGTTTTAAGAAATGCAAAACAGCTAAGCAGTTGTGGGATGCATTAAAACTGATGTTTGAGGGTTCCACTGAAGCCAAGGAGAACAAGAAGGATCTCCTGAAGCAGCAGTTTGAAATTTTCACCTTCAAAATAATGAGACCATGACTCAACAATACTTTAGGTATGTTGAGATTGTGGATACTCTAGTGGATGTTGGAGTAACTCTTGAGAACAGAGATATTGTAAGGAAGTTCACGTCCTCTCTTCCTAGGCAATGGACACATTATTGTGTTGTTATCAAGAGGATTGAGAACCTTAAGACTCTCACTTTGATAGAGTTGTATGGCATTCTCAGTGGATACCAGATGGAGATGAACATGCAAGGTTCATCTGGTAACTTCAGCAATCAAATGAGTTAAGCCCTTCATGTGACTGAAAGGGATAGGATAGAACCCTAACGTCATCTTATATGCTACCTGACAACTCACAAAAGGGTCCTTTCATCACCTTCCCGAAGACACCAAGGGAGAACTATACTCAAGGAAGCCCATTCCAAGAGACAAGTTCTTCTCAAGCCTTTGTGTATTCTGATGAAAGGTGTTGCAGCTTTCTTTTCACCCTTGTAGACCTGGACTGTGTCCATCTAGATGATCTGGAGTATATAGAGATAGTCCAGTAAATGGCTCTTCTCACTCATAGAGCCAAGAAGTTCTATAAGCAGACATGAAGGAAGTTTCCCAGCAATACAGCCAGTGGAAAGTTTGGGTTGGATAAGAGCCAAGTTAAGTGTTACAACTGTAACCTGATGGGACACTTTGTTAGAGAGTGCAAGGCACGAAGAACAAATGGTGGCCAAGCATAATCCAGACCAAACTACACTAATAAAGCCACCCAGAATGAGAAGCCAAAGCAGCAAGCTACAGTTACTATTGAAGAAGGATGCTTTGACTGGAGTTTTCAGGTAGAATATGCATCTCCAAACCAAGCATTGATGGCTGACCATGATGAAGCCAAGGTATTGGAACATCTCTGTACTCCTGAGTGTATCGCTAAAGTCAACAGATACATGTCCTATAACTTAGAGATGAGATTTGATCTTGAGTCCTTGAACATTTTAAAATCTGATTTCAAAAAGGCTGAAAATGATTATATGTTAAAGATAGAGGATTTAGAGAAAACCATTTCAGTTCTAAAACATGAGCATACCAATTATAGGACTCAGATCAAGGATCTCATAACTAACTTGACTGAATGCCAGGCTGAGCTTGTGATTAGCAAAGCCAGGGCAAAAAAATGTGTTCTTGAAGAAGAGACCTTCAAGAACATCATATCCTCATCCTTGCATGCAAAAGTTTGTTATCAAAACAAGTAGGGACTGAGATCTAGTGAGATAGCTCCTCCACACACAATCTTGTCTGTAAGATCACCTAGGTGTGGAACTTATGAAGATGAGCTTCCTCTCATAGACCCCCTGAGTGAAGAGGATGAAGAAGTGATTGAAGAATTCCTCTAAGAAGAGTGAAGAGGAGGATTCTAAAAAGGGTCACTATCCTTCTAAGGAGAGTAAGAAGCTTGTGATGACCAAGTCTATGAGGAAGAACTTGATCAAAAAAGCAAGAGAAAAGCTAAGAGGGCTCAATAGATCAAGGCCACTTTTGACTCTAAGCAGAAACAAGTCTTTATCTCTGTAGGGTTTGAAATGGTTAAGACTAAAGACATCAACCTCAACTCTTCTACCAAGAGTTCTAGTTCATATTCAAATCATCTCAGCATCAAGAAGAAGGCTGATCTATTATGTACCATTGCTACACAACCTGAACCATCCAAATCCAAGAATAATTCTTAGCCCAAAAGGACTGTCTCAACATCTGCAAAGATGAAGATGGAGAAGGGAAGTGGTCAAAGTCAGCCTTGTTCTCAGAAGAAGGTTCTTAGGAAGAAAAAGATGGAATGTGTTATGTGTGAGAGTACTTCTCACCTTGCTAAGGATTGTCCATACAATCCAAGAGGTACTTTTCATGTGACCAAGAAAGAGACTTCCAAGAGCTCCAAGAAGAATTTAGCTTCGAAAGGAAAATTTGTTTCCTTCGGAAGCTCCAAAGTGAAGAAGAAGGCAAGTGGAAAATCGCCTTCGGAAGAGAATTTGGTCTCGGAAGAGAATTTGGTCTCGGAAGAAAGGAATACTTCCGAAGCACTGAAGTCTGCTACAGTGTTAGCAGGATCTTCCGAAGGTCCAATTATCAAAACTTCCGAAGTCTCAAAAGCTTCCGAAGTGTTGAAGGTCAAGTCCAAACTTCCAAAGGTGGTGTTGAAGTCATAGAAAGACCTAGTGATTGAAAGTTCCCCATCAACAACAACAAAAGATCCTCAAAGCACAACTATAGGATCTATTACTGTTTCATTACCTTCTACTTCTTTTGATCAGCCCAAGACCAATAAGGCCTGGGTTTCCAAATATAACTAATCATTTTTTTATGCAGGAACAACTCAAGAAAATAAGAATATCTGGATCATTGATAGTGGCTGTTCCAAGCACATGACAGACAATAGGTCACTAATCTAAAACTTTGAAAGAATTAATGGAGGGCCAGTTGCTTTTGGAGGAGATGAAGGAGGTTACATTTTTGGAAGGGGCAAGGTCACAAATGGTAAGCTCAGTATTGATAAGGTAAACTTTGTCAAGAAGCTTGGGTACAATCTTCTGAGTATATCCTAATTTTGTGATCAGAGTCATAACATTCTCTTTACTGAGCATAAGTGCATTGTTCTCAAGCCCGGGGTGATCATTCCTCATGAGTATATCCTGCTCAGAGGCTCCAGGAGAGGGAACATGTACAAGATGGATTTGCAAGAAACATCTCCCTCAAGAGAAGTTTCATGCTTTCTATCTAAAGCTAATAGTGATGAGTCTTTTCTTTGGCATAAAAGAATGTGTCATGTAAACTTTAAAAACATGAATAAACTGATTAAGAATGATTTTATAACTGGAATGCCAAAGAAAAAGTTTACAAGTATTGATCATGAAGCAACATAAGGTATCTCTCAAGCCTAAGGAAAGAAACTCCATCACTACACCCCTACACTTGTTACATATGGATCTCTTTGGCGCCACCAGTGTAATGAGTTTAGGAAGGACCTCTTATTGTTTGGTGATCACAGATGACTTTACAAGATTTACTTGGGTCTTTTTCCTTAAAACTAAGGATGAGACTCCTAAGATTCTAAAGAATTTCATCTTAAAAATTGAGAATCAATGTGATCACAAGGTCAAAATCATAAGATGTGATCAAGGAACTGAATTTAAAAACCAAATCCTTGATACATTCTGTGATGAAAAGGGTATTTCAAGACAATACAGTGTTCCAGGACTCCTCAGCAAAATGGTGTTGCTAAGAAGAAAAACAAGACACTGATTGAAGTTGCAAGAACCATGTTGTCTGACTCTAAGCTGCCCATCACTTTTTGGGCAGAGGCAGTCAACACTGCCTGCTATGTACAAAACAGAGTTTTTGTGGTTAAGACTCATGGCAAGACTCCTTATGAACTTTTGCACAAATGGAAACCTTTCATTTGTTTTCTCAGGTCATTTGGATGTCCTAGCACTATCTTGAATACCAAAGATCAAATTTCCAAATTTGTTAATAAATCAGATGATGGATACTTCATTGGATACTGTTCTCAAGCTAAGGCTTATAGAGTATACAATCTCAAAACTAGAATTATTGAGGAGTCAACCAATGTGACTTTCAATGAACACACACCCAGTGTAGCTAGTTTTGGTGTTGATTGGTTATTTGATCTTGATTTAGTTACCAACTGTTTCAACAAATCGTGTGAGAATGTTTCAGGATCTACATATATCTTACTACAGGTGATCCTGATTCAAGATTTGAGCTAAGAAGACCTTCAAATTACACATCTTCAGCTCTAATGGTAACTAATCCTACAAATGAAGCTTCTACTAGCACATCAATGACAAATCCTGCTGATGCCTCTAAAGTACCTTCAAATTCCAGCTTAGAGGTACACAACTCAGAAGAAGAAACCTCAAATGTTGGAGAGCATGGTGGTGATGATAGTGATCAATAATTTCTTGATGCTGATAACCACTCCATTGATGACAACATTAATGATGTCACACACTCATTGAATAAAGTCTCTCTTGATAAGTGTGCTGATGTGGTGGGAGAAACATCAATGCCAGATCTGAAATTTTCTAATTTAGATCTCTTTCTGCAACTTGCTGTGATCCCTCAGCTAAGGATCCACAAGTCTCATCCCACCACAAACATCATTGGAGATGTTGACACAGGGGTAAGAACAAGAGAACAAACCCATGAAGCAAATGTTTGTCTTCACTATTGTTTCTTGTCCCAGATAGAGCCAAAGAAAACTGATGAGGTTCTGAAATATGAAAGTTGGGTTTAAGCTATGTAAGAGGAGTTGCTTCAATTCAAAAGGCAAAAGGTTTGGAACCTATGTCCTCTTCCTCATGGGAAGACTACTATAGGAACCAAATGGGTGTTTAGGAATAAGAAAGATAATAGAGGTATTGTCATAAAAAACAAAGCTAGACTAGTTGTTCAAGGATACACACAAGAAGAAGGAATTGACTACACTGATGTCTTTGCTCTTGTAGCAAGACTGGAAGCTGTTAGAATATTCTTGGCATTTGCTGCATCCAAGAACTTCAAGGTCTATCAATTTGATGTCAAGTGTGCTTTTCTATGTGGGGTGATTGATGAAGAGGTGTATGTCAAACAACCACCTGGTTTTGCAAATCCTGATCATCCTAATTATGTTTGCAAGCTTGATAAGGCTCTTTATAGGCTGCACCAAGCACCAAGGAAGTGGTATGAGACTCTATCTCAGTGTCTCTGCATGCATGGATACAGAAGGGGTACTATAGATGGAACTCTCTTCATCAAAGGACAAGGAAATGTCTTAATGCTGGTTCAAATGCATGTAGATGACATTTTCTTTGGTTCAACTAATCCAAGGCTCTACAAAGACTTTGAAAAGCTGATGAAGGATAGATTTGAAATGAGTGCCATGAGGGAACTCAATTTCTTTCTGGAATTCAAGTTGAAGCAAGTTAAAGATGGCATCTTTATAAATTAGTCAAAGTATGTTCAGAACATACTCAAGATTCAACATGACTGATTGGGCCTGATCTTGAAGGGGAGTGTGTGGATGAACACCTTTACAGGGCTATGATTGGGTCTCTTATGTATCTTACAGCTAGCAGGCCTGATATCATGTTTGCCACATGTATTTGTGCAAGATATCAAGCCAATCCCAAGATGTCACACCTCATCACTGTCAAGGGAATTCTAAGATACCTCAAAGGTGCCTCAACACTTGGTATTTGGTATCCTAAAAATTCTAACTTCAATCTGTATGCATATACAAATAGTGATTATGGTGGTTGCAATATGACTGTAAAGTTTACATCTGGGGGATGTCAATTTCTTGTTGGAAGGGTTGTCTCATGACAATGCAAGAAACAATCCTGTGTCTCTGCATCAACTGCTGAAGCTGAATACTTTGCTGCTGCAAGCTGGTGTACTCAAGTTTTTTGGATTTAGAATCAAATGCTTGACTATAGATTAAATTTCAAGGAGACTCCCATTCATATAGACAACAACAGTGCTATCTCTATCACAAAAAATCCTGTACAACACTCAAGGACAAAACACATCAATATCAGGTATCATTTAATTAGAGATAGTTTTGAAAAGGGATTATTAAAACTAGTTTAAGTTAACACAAATGAACAATATGCTGATCTGTTTACAAAAGCCTTTGATGAACAGAGTGCAGGACCGTTGAAGGCTTGCAAATTACAACACAAACACAAAGAGGAGAGTGACTCAAACTTAATCAAACAGTGAACTGGATTAACCACACAAGATGATACTAAGAACACAAGTAATTAATGAGACAGAACCAAAAGAACACAACACAAGGAAATGGGTTTTCAAGATTGCAGTATATTGCTTTCTCAGGTTCTATTACAAGCGTTACAAAGCATATTTTAAGTTACAAGAACACGAGAATACTTATACTACATCCTACAACCCGGCCATACTATGAAAG
>BJCM01242474.1:0-11706 GCA_018326385.1 Flaveria bidentis | reverse complement strand
TCATCCAACTGAAGATGCATGTTGATGATGGCCAGAGTGATGAAGACTGTTCTCCCCTGCACTGTGGCAGATAGTGCCTTCTCCCCATCCATGATGACCTCTTGGCAGGTCTTCCAAATTCGAGTAGATGATCCTCATAGAGTGTAGGATCAATGGTAAGGGAGGTGAAGTAGTTAGACAGAGCTAAAAAATGACGAACCACTGAGAAATGTTGATCTTTCTCAGAGTGTAAAAGAGCAACTTGGTTGTGTTACCTGTGTAACTGCATAGAGAAGTTTGGTTCATTTATGCGATTAAGGTTGGCCATTTTGAGAGAGCTTAAGGTTGAAGAAAGATGAATGAAAGTAATTTCAGAGAGAAATTTTGGGGTTTAGGTTTGGAGAAAAGAGGAAGATGATAGAAAGAGGGGAAACCGTTGGGTTTATAAGACAAAGTTAATGAAATAGGATAAACTTTGAAATCTGTAAGTCGGTCCACCTCTGAAAAAGTAGTTTGCTTTTTGCTCAAAAAGTAGTTTTCTTGGAAATCAAAAAGCTTCCAAGGGTAAATTATTTTCGGCAGTTTTAATGAAAAAGCTTCCGAAGCTAAAATGACTTCGGAAGAATTTTCTAAGAATTTTGAGAATTTTAGCTTCAGAAGAAAATCAAGACTTGAAAGTTTTGTTCAAAAGAACAAAGCTTCCGAGAGTTGATTTGCTTCGGAAGAAAGTTATCCTTTGAAAACATATAAGTGCCTAAGAAGAGTTTTAAGCTTCGGAAGATATTTCAGAAATTTCTTCCAAAGATAAGTTATTTAGGCAGTTATTTGTTTTAAAGGCATAAGTTTCTTCCAAAGATAAAAGCATATCTTTCGAAGGATTAAAGATTTTCAAAATTCTAAGGAAAGACTTCAAAAAGTTTTCATCCAAAGAAAAACAAGAGCTTATGAAAGTGATGAACTAGACAACTTCGAACACACAGATTTTAAGAAATAATAATAATTAGTTTTTTTAAGAAAAATATACTCAAAGTTTATCATCCCAATAGCTGATATAAGATATTTAAATCTTTGTTAATAAAAAATCTTTGTAAACAGATCAACATATTGTTCATTTGTGTGAATTTTTACTAGTTTAATTAATCCTTTTTCAAAATTATCTCTAATCAGATGATACCTGATGTTGATGTGTTTTGTCCTTGAGTGCTACACAGGATTCTCTGTGATAGAGATAGCACTGTTGTTGTCTATGTGAATGGGAGTCTCCTTGAAGTTTAATCCATAGTCAAGCATATGATTTTAAATCCATAACACTTGAGCACAGCAGCTTGTAGCAGTAATGTATTCAGCTTTAGCAATTGATGTAGAGACACAAGATTGTTTCTTGCATTGCCATGAGACAACCCTTCCACCAAGAAACTGACATCCTTTAGATGTGGACTTTGCAGTCATGTTGCAACTACCATAATCACTATCTGTATAATCATATAGATGGAAGTTAGAATTCTTAGGATACTAGAGACCAAGTGTTGAAGCACCTTTGAGGTATCTTAGAATCCTTTTGACAGTGATAAGTTGAGACATCTTAGGGTTGGCTTGATATCTTGCACAAATACATGTACGAAACATAATATCAGGCCTGCTAGCTGTAAGATACATAAGAGACCCAATCATAGCCCTATAAAGGTGTCCATCCACACACTCCCCCTCAGGATCAGGTCCAAGGGAGTGGTTTCTTGCTATGGGTGTCTATCAATCTTACAATCAGTCATGTTAAATTTCTTATGTATGTCTTGAAGATACTTTGACTGACTAATGAAGATGTCATCTTTAACTTGCTTCACTTGAATTCCCAGAAAGAAATTGAGTTTCCCCATGGCACTCATTTCAAATTTGTCCTTCATCAGCTTCTCAAAGTCTTTATAGAGCTTTGGATTAGTTAAACCAAAGATGATGTCATCTACATATACTTGAAGTAGTATTAGGTGATTTTCCATGATCTTTGATGAAGAGAGTTCCATCTATAGTACCCCTTCTGTATCCATGTTTGCAAAGATACTGAGATAGAGTCTCATACCACTTCCTGGGTGCCTGATGCAACCCATAAAGAGCTTTGTCAAGCTTGCAGACATAATCAGGATGATTAGGGTTTGCAAAATCAAGAGGTTGTTTGACATACACCTCTTCATCAATCACTCCATACAGAAAAGCACACTCGACATCAAGTTGACAAACCTTGAAGTTCTTGGATGCAGTAAATACCAAGAATATTCTAGCAGCTTCCAGTCTTGTTACAAGAGTAAAGACATTAGTGTAGTCATTTCCTTCTTCTTGTGTGTATCCTTGAACGATTAGTCAAGCTTTGTTTTTTATGACAATGCCTCTATCATCCTTCTTGTTCCTAAACACCCATTTGGTTCCAATAATAGTCTTCCCATGAGGAAGAGAACAAAGGTTCCAAACTTTTTGTCTTTTGAATTGAAGTAGCTTCTCTTGCATAGCTTCAACCCAACTTCCATCCTTTAGAGCCTCATCAATTTTCTTTGGCTCTATATGGGATAAGAAACAAGAGTGAAGACAAATATTTGCTACATGGGTTTGTCATCTTGTTTTTACCCCTGTGTCAACTTCTCCAATGATGTTCGTAGTGGGATGGGACTTGTGGATCCTTAGCTGAGGGATCACAGCAAGTTGCTGAGAGAGATCTAAATTAGAGAAATTTAGATCTGGCATTGATGTTTCTCCCACCACATCAACACACATATCAAGAGAGACTTGATCCAATGAGTGTATGACATCATTGATGTTGTCATATATGAAGTGGTTATCAACATCAAGAAATTCTTGATTACTATCACCACCTCCGTCATTTTCTTCTACATTTGAAGTATCCTTATCTGGTTGTGGAGTCTCTTACCTAGAAACTTTCAGGCATCCCAGATGTATCAACTGAATTTGTCATTATGGTATTGATAAAAACCTCATTTGTAGAAGTAGTTAGAATTGGAGCTGAAGATATGTTACTTGAAGGTCTTCTTAGCTCAAATCTTGGGTCAAGATCACCTGTAGGTAAAATTTCTACAGATCTTGAAACAGTCTCACAAGATTTGTTAAAATAATTGGTAACTACATCAAGATCAAACAACCAATCAGGACCAGAACCAGCCACACAGGGTTTGTGTTCATTATAAGTCACATTGGCTGACTCTTCAACATTCTAGTTATGAGATTGTATACTCTATAAGCCTTAGATTGTGAAAAGTATCTAATAAAGTGTCCATCATCTGATTTCTCAGCAAATTTGACAATTTGATCTTTGGTATTCAAGATGGTACATGGACATCCAAATAACCTGAGAAAACCAATGAAAGGTTTCCTCTTGTGCCAAAGTTCATAAGGAGTCTTGCCATGAGTCTTAACCACTAAAACTCTATTTTGCACATAGCAGGCAGTGTTGACTGCCTCTGTCCAGAAGGTGATAGGCAGCTTAGAGTTAGACAACATGATTCTTGCAACTTCAATGTCTTGTTTCTCCTCTCAGCAACACCATTTTGCTGAGTCCTGGGAGCACTGTATTGTCTTGTAATACCTTTTTCATCACAAAATGCATCAAGGATTTGGTTCTTGAGTTCAGTTCCTTGATCACATCTTATATTTTTGACCATGTGATCAGATTGATTCTCAATCTTTAGGATGAAATTCTTCAGAATCTCAGGGGGTCTCATCCTTAGTTCTAAGGAAAAAACCCAAGTGAATCTTGTAAAGTCATCTATGATCACCAAACAATAATAGGTCCTTCATATACTCATTACACCGGTGGGGCCAAAGAGATCCATATGTCACAAGTGTAGGGGTGTAGTGATGGAATTTCTTTCCTTAGGCTTATAAGATACCTTATGTTGTTTCCCTTTCAGGCATGCAACACAATGATCATCACTTGTAAACTCTTTCTTTGGCATTCCGGTTACCAAATCATTCTTAATCAGTTTATTCATGTTCTTAAAGTTTACATGGCTCATTCTTTTATGCCATAGGAAAGACTCATCATTGTTAGCTTTAGATAGAAAGCATGAGACTTCTCCAGAGGGAGATGTCTTTTGCAAATCCATCTTGTACATGTTCCCTTTCCTGGGGGCTCTAAGCAAAATATGCTCATGAAGAATGATCACCCCGGGCTTGAGAACAGTGCACTCATGCTCAGTAAATAGCACATTATGACTCTGATCACAAAATTAGGATACACTCAGAAGATTGTACCTAAGCTCCTTGACAAAGTTTACCTTCTCAATGATAAGCTTACCATTTGTGACCTTGCCCCTTCCTGAAATGTAACCACATTCATCTCCTCCAAAAGCAAATGGCCCTCCATCAATTATTTCAAAGTTCTAGAGTAGTGACCTATTGCCTGTCATGTGCCTAAAATAGCCACTATTAATGATCCAGACATAACACATTCTATCTTTTTCTTCTTAAGCACCTTTTTCTGAGAACAAGGCTGACTTTGGTCACATCCCTTCTCCACCTTCATCTTTCCAGATGCAGAGACAGTCCTTTTGGGCTGAGAACTGTTCTTGGAGTTGGATGGTCTAGGTTGTGTAGTAGTAGTAGTACACAACAGATCAGCCTTCTTCTTGGTGCTGAGATGATTTGAATTTGAACAGAACTCTTTGTAGAGGAGTTTAGGTTGATGTTTTCAGTCTTAACTACTTCAAACCTTGCAGAGATAAAAACTTGTTTCTGCTTAGAGTCAAAAGTGGCCTTGATCTCTTGAGCCTTCCTAGCTTTTCTCTTGCTCTTTTTGATCAAGTTCTTTCTCATATACTTTTTCATCACAATCTTCTTTGTTAGGACCGTTACTGGTACGGAGTACTAACTAATTTACGTGTGTACCAACTCAAATAGTGCAGAATCCTATTTGATTGGCGATCCAATCAGTGAGAACGCGAGTAAAATCAATTCAAGAATGAAACTAAATGTTAAGAACGATAGTAGGATGATTTACAGTGATCTATGAACTTGGAACAGGTGTTCTAGGGTCTCTGGACGGCTAGGGTACGATTTAGTGCATAGGTATTTGAATTGTTATGTTTTTTCCACGAATTAAGTGGTATTTATAGGTAATGGTTTTTCATTCATGCCATTGAGCCATTCGTATGGTTCAGTCGTGCGATTGAATCATGTGGTTGATCCATCCGCACGACTGAGTGTTCAGTCGTGCGACTGAGTCAATCTCATGTTACAGTCGTGCGACTGATCCAGTCTCCTGGTTCAGTCATGCGACTGGTTCATTAGCATGAAGTTGTTCATGCGTATGGTCCATTAGCAAGGGCCATTCGCATGAGAGCTTCACATCACCGAGTTTAAACATATTTCTCAACTATTCTTGACTAAGAACTATGCAAACAACCATAAACCTATATAGTTAGTTCAATAAGCGTTAACACACAATAATCAATAAAATATTCAACATTATAAGCACAACCACATATTGTATTTCATTTAACCCATTCTATTACATATATGTAAGACATGAAAGACATTTTACATTAAGCTCATAAACTAGGTACATATGTATCTACAAACTCCCCCTTGGACCTAGTTTACTCTATTGTCTAACATTCTTCATAAGCTCTTCATATTTCTTATACTTCTCCTCTCTAGTAACTCCTGCATGTATTTCAAATGCAAAGCAGAGTCTTATCACGTTTTGGAACTGGAGGGCCTGTACAATGTCTTGCGCGTCATAGAACAGTGGCCACTTGTATAAGGTGTAAACATCATTAGCCGACAAGTTAGTGAGCCACATTGGGTCAAACACCCTGATAGTTTCCATATTTCCATTTCTGTTCAGAACTATGACCGCCTCACCTGTTCTCCAGTCATAGTACCACCACTTGAAGTGTGGAGTAAAGTCCTGAGGCATCTCCCTTAGAGGGATTCTTGACATTGTGCGCGGAGGACTCCACTTCAGCACAATCTTAGGCTTTCCAGTAACGGCATCAACTTCAGATCTTCTGATATACCTCTTTGGTTGTTGAGGTTTGAAGTTGACCCACCTGGTGTGGTACTCTCTTTTCAATGCTGCTTCAAACCAGCTTGACATCTTTTGAGGGTCAGCATATAGCAACTTCAATTTAGCTAGCTGGTTAAGCTCAAAACCCGGAAGAGTCTTCAGATCGTGTGGGAATCTGAAGTACTCGATCCCCTTCTCTCTTTTTATAGCATAAACGTTAAGATCTTCAAAATAGGACCACGCGATAATCTTGCCTGACACCTTATGATGCTTCTTCACTTTATAGAGTTTGGTGTAGACATTTGGCTTTGGAGCACTGCGTTGGGCTCTGATTTCTTCAAAACATGATGCCTATTCAGCCTTTCTGAGGTTTACAACGGCTTCTGAGGCTTGGGCCTGCTCTTTATTCTTCTCCGACTCCTGCTCCATTTTATCCAGAGTTTCAAAAGTTTCACTAACAAGAGTGTCACCCAGATTAGGAACGATATTTCCCTCGTTGTCAGCATACTCTGGATAATGTTTGGCTGTGACATATTCTATCTCTATCTCGTCTACGTCATTAAGCTCATCGTCACTTTTCACATTAACTGTAGGAGCATCCTTCACGATCTCAATTGGATTCAGTCGGAAAATGTCAGCTAGTTGCTCATCAGTGAGGTCATGAATTATTTCTCCTTCTTCAGGAGTGTATTCCACAGACCTCTAGACTATTCCTTACAGATCAAGAATCATTGTGAGTTGAGTCTTGATCTGCTGAAGGGGAGCAACATTGTATTCATCTCTTTGATAGTTTGGATCTGCTTGATTTAAAACATGTAACACATCAACCATTAGTCAATAATCAAAACAGAAACACATTAACAAAATATAAACATTATGAACATGGGTTTGATACAATATTCAATTACACATGATTTAAATTACATAAACATCTATGCATTACTTTGGTCCTGAATCTTGTGTTCCTCTGCTGTCGGGGCTGATGTAGAGGCACCCTGATCTTGATTCCTTTTGGTCCGCCTCTCACTCGCTGATATGGCACCCGAAGCAGATGGATCTCCTCCTTCTTCATCATCTCCTACAGCCTCATCTTCAACTCCTTCTGTATCATCACCTTCATCATCACCATTATCATCATCATCACTATCATCATCATCATCATCACCATCACCATCATCATCATCCTCTCCAATCTTCAGAGGCTCTTCTTTTGATCCCTAAAGCTTGAGCATGATAGATCGGTTAGCTGTCTCCAACTCTTCAATTTCTTTGCTGATTTGGCTTTATGCTCTTTGAGTTGGGCGATCTCCTCTGCCTGCTGAGAGATCTGCTATGATTGTGCAACAATTAGCTCCATCAGCTGGCGTAGCTGTGCAGTCTTCTCGTCATCGGCAGCTAACAGCTTTAGCACCATACGATTTAGTGCCGACAGTTGTTCCTCTACCCCACTGGGAGGTAGAGATGATCCTGAAGTGAATGTGGTGTGGTGGGATAATGGTTCGAGCTGATGGCTAGTGGTGGTGGTGGTGGCAGTGGTGAATAAGGGAGGTGTTATATGTGTGGGTGGTGATGGGTAAGCTGTAGTGGTGGTGGATGTGATGTGGGTAGGTGGTGGAGTGGCTGTGGCAGTGGTGGTGTGTGAGGTGGTAGTAGTGGTGGAAGGTGGAATGGTGGCAGTAGTAGTGGTGGTGGTGGAAGTAGAGGCTGAGGTAATGGTTCTGGCTGTAGCAGAGGTCAGTGTAAACTTTAGCCTATTCCCCTTCTTGCCATAGGGGTGAGCCATTCTCTTCTTTCTTGTGCCTTTAGGCACTATGGCTCCCCCTTGGCTGCAGGGCGGGTCCGGGGTATATGAAGGATCTGAATCAGCAACTGCAGCATCCCCGGACTCCCCTTGGCGTCCACCAACCGCCATTATACCTCTCTTAGTGGCAACAACCCTGCTGCCCACCGTCCTGGTCAGTGGCTCCTCATAACTCTCCTCCTTTTCATCAGGAGGGCAAAACATCCTGATGGAAATTGGCAGTGAGGTATCTCCATGAGTGGGTGGTGGAGGTGTAACATGTGCAGTGGTGGCCCTAGAAGAAGTGAGGCTAGAGTCTCCACCAGCGCCACTGTCATCATCATCGGAGTCATCAGATGGAAGAGCAATCTGCTCTACATCTAAGTCACTCTCCTAATGATGCCACTTACGCCTTGTCGGCGCCATGTAATCCTCCCGGGCCAGGTGCCCGAAGAGTCTCCTCACAGGGGGTTTGACTTGCTTTCCCCTGTAGACCTTCATTCGGCCCAATGTGGTGTCGTCCATCACCTCAAGTACTATTGCGTCCTCCTTTTCTTTAGGCAGCAACGGTAGCTTCTGATATATGATCATCTGAATAAAGCGGGGGTACATACAAAACCCCTCCTTCCCCTTCCCCTCAATGTTCTCCACCAGATAGGTGAAGATCATCTTAAAGAAGCTGAACGGGTGGTTCAACACCAACGCTACATAAGCGTTCTGCATCTGATCGGAAAGCTCGTCGAACCCTCCCTTCCGAGAAGCTATGCACTTTAGGAGCACATGGGCGAGGTACTTAAACTGGGGGCACAAGTTGCTCTTGTTGAGCATACTTGCATTGATGTCCCCAGAGTAGTTAGCCCTCATGAAACATCCTTGAACAGTAAGTGGATGTAATCGGGTGGGACAGTCTGCATCATCCCCAAACTCTAGAACAATCCAGAGGTCTTCCTCTGTGATCTCAATAGCCTCTCTGAATATCGAGCTCCTGATGCGATGGGGCTCAGAGGACCTGTCCACCATAGCGCTTTCCTAGAAAGCCTGTTGGACTAAGCGGTAAGGAGTACAAGGTGTCGAGATAGCTCGGAAGATCCTCGACCTCTGTAGAAAGGTAATAATGTTGGAGAAATCTGCAGCATTCCTGGAGGTGAGATCTAGATGAGCACATATATTGTGCTTCGTGCTCATGGTCCATCGACTAGCCATCTGTTACACAATATAGATAAACATTAGTGTGTGTAAGTGAATGTCCATTTAAATTTCTTAACTTGAATCTTTCAAGTCTGTCGTGCGAATGAACTGGGCGACTGAGGTTTAGTCATGCGATTGAGCTCATACGTACGACTGAGCATGCGATTGGAGTTAGTCATATGCTATCCTAAGCGGATGAACCAGTCGTACGACTGAGCTCATTCGCATGGTGCAGTCGTGCGATTGAGCCATACGTTCAGCTCAGTCATGCGATTGAAGTTCATCTGGGTGCCCATTCGCATGACAGACTGTTGTTTCATCCAAATTCAAATTTTAGCAAATCGTAATGTTAGACGTCGTGGTTTGACTCATTAGACTCGCAATCACCCTACTTAGCACCTAATAACCTTGATTTCAACGTTTTACTTAGTTTTATTGGTTTATTAATCCAAACAAGTCTCGGTTCTATATTAGGACCGAATTCAGTCATTTAGGGTACAAAATGATTTCCATTTGAGCAGGTTGTACCACATTGTACTTGTATAAACACTATGGATCGTCAGAACACAGCAAATTGTAGTTCAACAAGGTCAATAAAAATCGGGCAGAGTAACGGCACTATCGGGTGATTTTAGGGCGATTGAAGGGTGATGAACATATGCGACCGACTTTAGCCCTATTTATACTGAGTCTGGTTTGAATCGTGCAACTGGAATCATTCCCTAGTTTCATTCGTGCGATTGTATCTTGGTCTTGAGATTGGTTCAGCCGGTCACCTTCAGTCGTGCGACTAGAAGTCAGTCGTGCGACTGTGTTATTCGGTCACCCTCATGCATGCGATTGGTTTATTTTTATGATCCAATCATGTGATTTTACTCATGCTTATGGTCCAATCGCACGTCTGTCCCATACGTGTGGGTTAATCGTGCGATTGAGCTCATTCGTTCAGACCAATCGTACGACTGGTCCATACTCATGGTCCAGTTATGCGAATGGATCATACTTATGATTTTGACTTTATGACCATTTGACACTTAACCACTTTTAACTTTTGATTAATCATTTTGAGCATTTGATCATCTCAGACGTGACCATTTTAACTTTGAGAATTTTTTATCACCTCAGACGTGATCCTTTTAACATTAGAAAACCTGTTTGGTCACCTCAGACGTGACCCTTTTTAGTGATTAGATCCCTTGCAGAATTCCATACATAGTCCGACTCTGAACAACTAAACTGACAAACTTAAACACATGAAACTACTAGAACTAAAAGACAAATCGAAAACATATTTTTGTATATTTTGTGTGAGGTGAAAATCCTAAGATAGATATCTATCATATTTATTTCTTGAACAGGCAGCTTCGAGTTATTTGACCAATAACTGGAACGATTCATTGTGGAATCATACAGGTAAACAAATTATTCAGGACGTGTTACCAAAATATTTAGATGCTGGATTCTTGTTTTTGTCGAGAGTTAATAGCAAATTTAGGGAATCATACTAGTACTATAAGATGCACACCTTGATTTGGACTTTCAAGAGTTGCCGCCAAGATGATTGTCAGTATATTTATCCTCATAAATCCATATATAGACTTTTGACACAGATTGGTGATGGTTTAAGGTTTAATTATTTCAACAAGCACTTGTGGATCCCACGCTTATATGGTAATCAACATTCCTCAGGAGATTTTTGAGCGGTCTAAGGGTAGAATTCAAGAAGAAACTATTCTTAGAGCTTTCAAAGAGAAGCCAAGCCTCAAGTCAGTGGCATCGCACAGCAGAGAGGTGGCAAACAACAATGAATTCTAGAATATCTAGGTTATGCTTATCCTCAGGTCAGTGCCACCGCACAGCAGAGAGGCACACAACCTATCTTCTTGTTTGAGAATTTTATTCTTTTGCACAGATCGCAACAACAACACAGGTTATTAGCTTGATTGCTTTTAGCATTTTTCATCATGTGCTTTTGCTCATATTATGGTCTTTCGCACACATTTGTGGCGTTTATTCTGCTCGTCACCCCTTATTGGAACTCTGTTGATTGTGTTAACCAGGGATAAGATGATAACCCACAGCTTGTTGAACAACTTAGTTTGATCTTGAGATCACCAACAAGGTCTACTGATCTAGTGTGTTGAATCTACCGACACGTCATCTAATGGTCTAAGCAACCTCTAGGTCTACTTTCTTTGTGTTACCTTAGTAGTATCTAGTTTTACTATCATCTTCCCTTTTATATTGCTCAGACTACTCAGACTTATACTTTGAATTTCGCATCTAATTCCATTTAAATCTTTTAAAGTCCCAAATTCTTTGTTCCTGTGTACTATCATTTTCCATAGTCAATGAATCAGTATCACAGATAAGATCTCATTTCTATCAGCTAGCCTGTCCTCCTCCCTCGTTTTTTTTTATTTATTAAACTTAACTTATTCTCCCCCTAAAATTCTAAAACCGAAACTAGTTTTGCTTTTAGGATTTTAATAGGCGAACAAAAAAAGACACTAAGAATTAAGAATTAAAATAAAATAAAAGAAAATTTGACTCGACGCATCGGACTACACATGGTCATCTTCTGGAATCACTTCACTTTTCTTTTAACATCGTTGACCTCTAACAGATATAGGAAACGTGGTTTATCAAAGGCTTTTGTATAGAGGTCAGCGCGTTGAAAATCCGTATTTATTTTAACAACATCGATTAGATTCTTTTCAAAACAATCACGTATAAAGTGATATTTAAT
>BJCM01242466.1:0-13563 GCA_018326385.1 Flaveria bidentis | reverse complement strand
GGAAGGCTTCATCAGGTATCAAGACAGCAAGATGTGGCAATCTATTATCAATGGCCCGTATAAACCCAAGGTGGCAGCACCCGGTGGAAATGGTACCATGATAGAGAAAGCCGTTGGACCGGAAGAAGCTGGACATTGACAGCAATGCAATGACTATTCTCATGATTGCAATACCCAACTCCATCATTGTGGGGTTTGAGCATTACAAGTCAGCTAAAGAATTGTTTGATGCATTTGCTAATATGTATCCCAGCTCCAATGACTCCAAGAAGGACTCACTGAAGCAGCAGTTTGAGAACTTTACCTACATTACTGGAGAGACTCTCAGCCAGCAATACTTCAGGTACATGGACCTCATTTCTTCCCTTCAGTCTGTGGGAATTACTCCTGAACTTAAAGACCTCATAAGAAAGTTCATGAGTGCACTTCCTAATGAGTGGACATTCTACTGTGTCTCTATAAGGAGAACAGAAAATCTATACACCCTCACTATGACTGAACTCTTTAGCATCCTTGATGGATACTGTTTGGAGATGGAAAGCAAGAGAGGCCATCAGACTAGCAGACCCTTGAGTCTTCCTGCTAGCAACGCTCTAATGGTTGCTGAAGGCTCAGGACCCTCCCAACCTTAACAGTACCAGACATACACCCAGCAGCCATCTTGTTCTCCTGGACAATACATTACATTTCCTGAGACTCCAAGGTCTCAACGGCTCAGCATAGTTCTTTTCAGGACAGTTATGCCTTTGTCTCAGGAAGTGGACACTCTAGTGATTATTAGTATTGCTTTGATGATCTAGAGTGCTTCAGTCCAGATGATAGGGAGTATGTGTACATAGTCCAACAAATGGCTCTCTTAACCTACAAAGCAAAGAAGTTCTTCAAGAGAACTGGAAGGCAATTTCCCTAGAACCCAACCAACAACAAATTTGGGTTTAACAAAACTTAGGCCAAATGTTACAACTGTAAACAACTTGGTCATTTTTCAAGGAAATGCAAGGCTCCCAAGTCAAATCCGGGAACCCCACAGGCCTCCACACATCCCTCTACACCAAAGCCTACTAGAAAGTCAACAAAAACAGCTGCAATGTCTCAAGAAGTTGACTAGATCTTCATGGTAGAGGATGTGACTCCTGCTCAAGCATTCATGGCAGGAACAGATGACAATAAGGTATATGAACATCTTTGTACTCCTCCATGTATTGCGAAGGTTAAATTATATCAGGACTACAATATGGAGATTAAATCTGACATTGAGACTCTAAATATTTTAAAATCTTATTTTAAAAGGGCTGAATTTGACTATCAAAGAAAAATTAAGGAGTTAGGGAAAACTATGTCCTTATTAAAACATGAACACACAAACTATAAGACTCAAATAAGGGATTTAATATCCAAATTGTCTGAGGCTCAAGCCCAGTATGTCACTGTTGTGGCTTAAGCCAGGAAGTATGCTATTTCTGAGCAAAACTTCCAAGCTATTATTACATCATCCTCCCACTCCAAAAATTTTTATGAGAACAAAGGAGGGTTGGGGCCAATGAAATTACTCCACCACACTCTTATGAGTCCATAAGACAACCAAGGTGTGGTACTGAAGAGCAAGAGGTCCCATCTGCAGACCCATCTTCACTTGAGTTAAAGAATGATGCAATAATAGAATCCACCGCAAGGAAGGAATAGGTAAATCAACCCACTCCTATCGGTGATGATCAAATCCTAACCACCAAAGCCAGAAGAAGTAGAGCTAAAGTAGCAAGAAGAACTGCCAAGAAAGTAGTTGAGTCTAAGCTGATGCTTAACCCAAAACAAAAGGGTGTATTCATCTCAGCTGGATTCTAGGTGGTAGGTAACTCTGATTCAGGAAAAGGGTGTAATACTAGCACTCCTATCCTACCAGAGGATCAGAAGTTAAAGGGAAAGGTCGCTGATGAAGAGAAAAAGAACAAGAAACAGCAATCCTTAAGTTCCCAGAAAACAAGCATTACATGAATAATGTGTGTTCTACAAAACCACATGGCCAAAGATTGTTATTACAATCCTGCTAGCACACATTATGCAAATAATGTTAAAAGAGAAGGAGTCAGTGAAGGTTTCTCATTTGGACCCTATCAAATGGTCCAAGTGATGAAAAAGGGAAAGCTTGTTTCCGAAGCAAGGTTGCTTTCGGAAGAAAGTCCTTCTTTTGAAGGGAAAATGGCTTCGGAAGCTAAAGCTGTCAAGAATCAAAAGAAAAAAAGAGTTCCCTTGAAACCATCCCAGAAGAAGAATACTTTGGAAGAAAGGGTGGTGAAGGCTTCTTCCGAAAAGAAAGAAGCTTCGGAAGAATGCCATGCTGCAAAAGCTTCAAAAAGCTCATCCTCCATGATCAACCAAAAGATGGATTGGAAGATCAAGAAAGATGTTACAGCCCAAACCTCTTCTTCAATAACATCCACTGAAACCCCATGCTTAACCTTTGGTTCAATTATGTCACTATCATTGGAAGAACCCAAGACCAACAAGGCTTGGGTTTCCAATCAAAACTAATCATCTCATCTTATGTGCAGGGACATCCATATGACAAGAATAACAATATTTGGATCATGGATAGTGGATAGTGGATAGTAGATGTTGTAGGCACATGACAGGGAACAAATTTATCCTTCAACAATTTCAACATTATGATGGAGGTCATGTCCAGTTTGGAGGTGAGGCCGGAGGATATATTTCTGACAGAGGAAGTATATCCAATCGAAAATTAAAGGTTGACAAAGTTCACTTTATCAAACAACTTGAACACAACCTGTTAAGTGTTTCTTAGTTTTGTGATTAAAAGCATCAAATGCTCTTCATTGAACATGAGTGCATTATCCTCAAACCAGGGATGACAATTCCTCTGGAATTGGTGCTTCTTAGATCTCCCAGGAAAGGGGATATGTAAAAGCTTGATATGAACAATGCTTCCCCAATGGGTGAAGTGTCATGATTTCTTTCCAAAGCTGATGGTGATGAGTCAACACTATGGCATAAAAAAATGTGTCATGTAAATTTTAAGATAATGAATAAATTGGCTAAAATTAACTTTGTACATTGTTTGCCTAAAAAGGAATTTTCCTGCAAAAGATAACTGTGTTGCATGCCTGAAAGGGAAGCAACACAGGGCATATCATAAATCAAAAGTTGTTAACTCCATCACCACTCCATTACACTTACGGTACACGGATCTATTTGGTCCCATAAGTATAATGAACATTGGAAGGAAATCATACTGCCTTGTGATTGTTGATAATTTTACAAGGTATACATAGGTATTCTTATTAAGATCTAAAGTTAAAACTGCTGAAACGTTATAATCTTTTATTCTTAAAATAGAAAATCAAATTGATCACAAGGTTAAGATAATTAGAAGTGATCAAGGGACTGAGTTTAAGAACCTCGTTCTTGACTCATTCTGTTACTCAAAATGGATTTCCAGACAATATAGTGCTCCCAGAACTCCTCAACAAAATGGTGTTGCTAAGAAGAGAAACATGACACTTATTGAGGCTGCTCGAACTATGTTAGCTGATTCTAAACTACCTCTAATATTCTGGGTAGAGGTAATCAATACTACATGCTATGTGCAGAACAGGGTTCTTGTAGTAAAGCCACATGGAAAAATCCCTTATGAGCTATGGAACAAGAGGCCACCATTCATTGGCTTTCTAAGGACCTTTGGCAGCAGGTGTACCATACTTAACACAAAAGACAATTTGGAAAAATTTGCTAAAAAGTCGGATGATACTATCTTTGGTGGATACTCCTCTAACTCTAAAGCTTATAGATTTTATAACATCAAAAATCAACAATTTGAGGAATCATCCAACAATGTTGTCAATGAGCACACTTCTTGTGTTAGGGGGAATGGCCCTGATCATATTTTTTACTTCGAATTGTTTCCAAACTATTCTAAACCATCTTGTGAGAATGTTTTAGTTGGAATAGGTGCTCAAAGTAATTCTAAAGATAACCAACTATTTGAGCTACCCAGACCTATTCCATGTTCTCCAAGAGCTACAACAAATCAAGCTTCCACTATTGGCAGATCTGATAGTATAACTATCTCACAGGATAGTGGAGCTTCAACTAATGATTCACCTATTGAACCTCAAATTTCATCATGTGACCCTGCACAACACCAAGCTAATATAAGTAGCATCTTGAAGGAACAGACAACTGTTAATGCTGCTTCACAGTAAACAAATGATGATGTTTCTCATTCATTCAATTAGTCCTCATTAAATGAGTTTGAAATAGAAGTTGGACAAAGTGTTCAAGCTCCTGAGCAAAATATGTCCAATCCGTATCTATCTTTGCAACTGAAGGTAATTCCTCGACTCAAAATTCACAACACTCATCCAGCTGAGAACATCATAGGGGATGTCTCTGAAGGTGTGAGAACAAGAGGATAGACTCATCATGGGAATGTCTGCATGTACCCATGCTTCCTGTCTTAGATGGAACCCAAGAGACAAAAGGAGTTGCTTCAATTCAGGAGACAAAAGGTTTGGAACCTATGTCCACTACCATTTGGTCAAGTACCTAAAGGCACAAAATGGGTTTTTAGAAACAAAAGAGAGGATAGAGGCTTGATCATCAAGAACAAAGCAAGACTGGTGGTTCAAGGATACACTCAAGAGGAGGGAATTGATTATACTAATGTCTTTGCACATTTTGCAAGACTTGAGGCAGTTAGGAACTTCCTTGCCTATGCTGCATCCAAGAAATTCACTGTCTATCAACTTGATGTCAAGTGTGCCTTTCTATATGGGGATATAGACAGGGAAGTCTATGTGTGCCAATCTCCAGGATTTGAAGACCCACAGCACCCCAACTATGTGTGCAAATTGGATAAAGCTCTATATGGGTTGCACTAAGCACCTAGGCTGTGGTATGAGACTTTGTCTTAGTTTCTTCTGAAGAATGGTTATAGTAGAGGTACCATTGATAAGACTTTTTTCATAAGGAAGTCTGGAAAGGACATCTTGCTCGTTCAAGTCTATGTGGATGGCATCATATTTGGTTCCTCAAATGACCAAATGTGTAAAGACTTTAAGAGCATCGTGAAGAAAAAGTTTGAGATGAGTTCCATGGGAAAATGGACTTTTTCCTTGGAATTCAGGTAAAGCAAATGAAGGAAGGGTGTTTTTCATCAATCAATCTAAGTATGTCAATGACATCTTAGAAAGATTTGACATGAAAGATTGTAAGTCAGCCAAAACACCCATACCCAAAAATCATAATCTATGTCCTGACTCTAAGGGGAGGATACTGATCAACATCATTATAGGGTAGTTATTGGTTCTCTGATGTATCTCACATCAAGTAGACTTGATATCATGTTTGCAAACTGCATTTTTGAAAGATATCAAGTTTCTTCAAAGGTGTCTCACCTAGTTGAAGCCAAAAGAATCCTCAGATACCTCAAAGGAGCACCTAAATTAGGTCTTTGGTATCCAAGGAACAACAATTTCAATCTCTATGGCTACTCTAATAGTGACTATGGTGGCTGCAACATCAACAAGAAATCAACATCAAGTGGATGTCAACTTCTTGGTGGAAGGAACATCTTATGGCAATACAAGAAGCAATCATATGCCTCTACTTCAACTGCTAAAGCAGAATACATTGATGTTACGAGTTGCTGTGCTCCGTTGTTGTGGATTCGGAAACAGATGATAGACTACGGATTCAACTTCATGAGCACTTCTATCCACATTGACAACAACAGTGCTATCTCCATCACTGAAAATCCTATGAAGCACTCCAAGACAAAGCATATTGATATTAGGTATCATTTCATTAGAGATATTCATGATAAAAATCTAATTAAGCTAATCAAAGTTTACTCAAATGAATAATATGCTGACTTGTTCACCAAAGCTTTTGATGAATAGAGATTTAGGTATCTCATTACAGCCATTGGGATGATAAACATTGATTAGTCCACCTCTTTTGAAAACCTTTTTAAATATGTAATGTCTTATGTCAATACAATCTAAGCCCTGTAACAAAAGGTCTTTCTCTGAAATTTTCACTAAGTATAAATTCTTCCAAAGAGGAATTAACTCTCAGAATATGTTTTAGATATCTTCCGAAGCAAATTCCTCCCAGGATAATTTCCTTCTCGAAGGAGATTTCAGTCTCAAAAGAAGCGATTGATTACATATATAGATCTACTTCCAAAGCTTATAAAACTCTTCATTCGGAAAGCAATCTTTACTCTCGGAAACAGAACTTTACCTTCGAAAGTAAAAATTGCCTTCGAAAGACAAATTACCTTCGGAAATACTTTATACTCGGAAGAAAGACTTTACTGTGTAACGTAAATCTTTCGGACCCCACTCTATAAAAAGTAAAGATTTTATTAATGATGTCGAATTATTTAACTGAACTAAACCTTACTGCCCCTGTCACATCACCCACTAAAACATCACATCATCTTATCCTAACCCCATAAACCGCCATTTCACCCTTTTAAATAATCCCGACTACTAACTTTCATCTTCTTACCAAATTTTACTACCATAAAAGCTTCCTTCATCTCCAATTTACCCAAGTCCAAACTCATCTACCTACAACTTTCTCAAATGGTACTTAAACCTCAGCACAATCAAGTCACACTTCTTGATTCTTCAAGAGATGTTGACTTCTCTGATATCATTTCCCTTCTTACCCAATTATCTTATTACACTGCTCTGACTGTTACCCTTACCGTTTATTCAAATCATAAGGCTGAATTTTGGGCCAATGGTCAGAATGAAACCCTAAATGGGGTTCGAGTAATAAGATCAAGCATTTGTGGCTAGTAGTTGATCATTTCCGAACAACTCATCAGGGAGCATCTCGAGCTTCATGATGAGGGCGCCCCTAAAGAGTTCCCCAAAACAGATTTGGACAACACCTACATCCAAATGGGATATGGTGGAGATGTTAGCAGGTCTACCGTCTACAAGTTCAATTTTTCTTACAACTAGAAGTTCCTATTGCATGTCGTTCTTCATTGCTTATCCAACAAATATGGGGTATGGGATCAAATCCCATACGAACAAGGGTGCCTAGGACATGGAATGGTGAGAAGCCTTCGCTTAAACTACTCAAGGTTTGTGCTGACTAATCTTATGGGAAACCTCTAGCGGGAAACAATCTTCATGTTCCCAGATTTCTTCAGCATATAATCAACTGTGAGTTGGACTAGAGTCGGCTTGTCTGTGCAGCTGCTCTGACTGTCTCTCAAATGAGGTTGACCATCTTCAAGACTTTGAAGAAAGTGTCCACCAATTTCACTGGAAGACATACTGCCCTGCTTCCAGGTATGACTGAGCCAATAGCTCCTGGTGACATCCATGTAAACCCCACAATGATGAACCCACACTAGCAACTACCCACACATTTCCAGATCTACCTTCTCACCCCATCACCATCCCATATCAACGACACCCCAAATGAACCCTTGTTCAATCTTCTCTGATTGAACAAGCTCCTCCTGTTCAATCCAAAAGGACTAGAGTGGAACAATGGGCTCCCACTCAATCTGAGGTCTCACCATCCTTCACAATTGACCTCAATATGGGTTTTGAGTCTCCTCAATCTCAAACCCATGAGCCCGAAACCCAAGCTGAAACCTTCAGGGTGAGTATTTATACTCCTGTAAGCAGCCACAAAAGGACAGCCCCACCATAGGCATAATGCCTGTAGACATTGACTAAGGTCCCGGGTCACTAGGTTTAACTTTTATATCCTTTACTGACCTTCTATTCAAAACTAATAAAGAGATTACATCCCTTCATGGCAATGAAGTTGATCTACAACACTCTCTTAAATATCAACAGAGCCTAAAGAGATCTCTAGCCCCCATCAGCAAGCCTTTACTAAGGTGAGTCCCACTGATATGGAGGAGACTCATGTAGATTCAGCTGCCACTACTAAAGGAGCCTCAATGGATCTTCAGGATAGTGGTAACATCTTTGAGACTGAATCTAGGGCAACCATGACTTTTGATGACTCTAAAAGAGACATCATTAAGCAAGGGAAACCAGGGTGCCAAGAAACCACATCTAGTGGTGAGGATGAACATACTAGGTATGTTACCTCATCTCCCTATGATTCTTCAAAAGAAGATAAGGGAAGACTGCAACTCACCATTAAAGACCTGCTTTCTAAAGTCTCAAAGCTCAAATCTAAGGTTAGGACTCTAGAGGATAGGTCTGCCACTCAGCAACTTGAGATTGATAGTCTCAAGGCTCAACTAGCTAAGAAACAGATTGAGAGATCTATTAGGCATGTACCTATTTAGGTCTCCTTGACCTCTTCCTCTAGCTCATCTAGCTCTCAAGATGATGCTACCAAAAAAGGAGCGAGTTTTCAGAGACAAACAACTAAGGAACCACAGAGCCAAGCTTTAACTTTCAGATATTCGGCTCCCATTGCAACTATTTCCTGAGCCATCCCAAGTTGTCCTACAAATAGACCCAAGGATGCTCAAAGATCTCTATAACCTCTTTTCCAAGTTTCTATTAAGATCTTCTCTAGATCAACCTAGCCCTGATGCGGCTATGATGTACTTTGGAGCTGAAGAGCTTCAAAGGTTGAGTGCATCTTCTACCACTATAGAAGAAGTTGGTCAACCTAAGGTCCAAATGGAACCCGAGATTCAATTCAAAAGGGAAATGAGGACTAATGGCCCAGCAACTGAAATAGTTGGGACAGATAGTGCACTCCCTCAAACTTCCAAAGCTGAAGTCAAAGCCTCGGAAGAACAAGCTAAGTCTTCTGAAGCCGAGATGGAAGCTGTGGAAGGATTGTTCTCTTTGTTCGAGGATCTAATCATCACAGATGCAATTCTAGAGCTGGCATCTGAGGTGAATAGTGAGGACTTTCTCAACGGACCCCTAGCTCATACAACTTCACTATCTCTATCTCAATCTGAACCCTCCATCCAAGAACCACCAAAGTCAAGCACTTCCAAATATGATAAAGGAAAGAAGAAAATGACTATGGAAGAGCTTCAGGAGGAGGAGAGGATTGAAAAACTTAAAAGAAAAGGTAGAATTCAAACTGGGAAATTGCTAGTTGTCAGTTCCAAAGTAGTTGCAGCCAACCAGGAGGCCGTCAACAATAAAAAGAGGGTAGAGATCATTAATAGGCTCATCAAACTTGGAGCTACCAATGAAGACATACTCCTGCTACCATTGGAGGAGTTAGTAGAGCTAGAAAAAGCAACCAGACTACAGATTGAACAAAAGGAAGAAGCAACACGATTGGCCTTAGAGGAGGAACGAGAAAGAGAGAAGAGGGAAGTTGATCTGCAGCTCCGGAGGGAAAGGATATCTTTCCTAACCTCCAGAGGTTTCTCTCTTCAAGAACTATCTCCACATAATAATGATACGATCCTATGGCTCTTTAACAAAGAGCATGATCAACTGGATAAAGAGAGAAAGAGAGCTTTAAGAGAAAAGTTAAGGTAGAAGAAGAAGAAAGAAGAAGAAGGTGGGGTCACTACTGCCAAGAAGATAGGTGAGAAAGCCTGGATGAAAGCTTATCTCCGGGCTCATGGCTTCTCTGGTAGGTAGGTGGGACCTATGTCTGAAAAGACACTCCAACGATTTGTCACCGACATCAAGGTTGACATTCTTATGGGAAAAAGGAAAGAGATGTATAGAAGGGTATAGGGAATGATCTTCAAACCAACCACTCAACCCCAACCTAAACCAATTCCCTTTCCATTCCCTATAAATATTGAACCCTACACACCTGAACCTACACCATTATCCATACCAACTTCCTCACCTCAACCACCTAATCCAAACCAAAACACTCTACAGAACCACAACACCACAACCTATCCAACAACCTTCCAAACCATCCCATCAGCCTTCTAAACCATCCCATCAGCCTTCCAAACATCTCTCCTTAGAGGAGTTCAAGGCAATTAAGACAAAGCTCAACAACTACACAACCCTGAGCGACATCTCTTGTGAGGAAGACTCTGTCAAACTAACTTATGTTGATGGATCTTCATGTTCCCTCACTAGAGACCAATTTCTTGATCTACCCAGAGGAACACTAGACCATGCTGCTAGACTTCTTGGTCTCAACTTTAGCTCCTTGAACAATGAAGAGAAGACGCTGAGAAGAAAGATGGTGACTCTACTAGACACAAAGAGAGGGGACAAGATTTCTAGTCAGCCCTTTGTGCCTAGAAAGAAAATCATCCAGTGGAGGTTCCATGAAGCCTCTCACAACTTTGTTGTGGAGAGAGAGAATAGAGAAAGCAACAGGCTGAATGCCTCCTCTCTGCTACACTCTAGCAGATTTGACATTGCTGAGTTAGCAAAGAAACCATTCTCCAATCCCTCTAACTCCAAAACTGTTGCTCACATCAGAAGTCATCTTAGCAACCTTCATCTTGTTGAGCTAACCGCAAAAGCAAATATTAAAGAAGAGTTAAAGCTTAGAAAGAAGGAAGACAAGGAAAGCTTAACCACCAAAGGCAAGGCCTTTCTACAGATGGTGGAAGGCCTTGAATTGGAACCAATAGTTAGATGGGAGTATGACTATAGCTCCCATCAACTAACTCTATTCAGAGGGACCTAAAAGAGGGTGCATATCATTCAAAGTGACAGACCTGATCTCCTGTCCACGAATGATTTGTACAAGCTTCTCAGCACCACCTCTGGGAAGAACAAAGAAACAGATAAATATTTGCTTTCCCTGGTGTTGAAAGTTTTGAAAAGCATGAACAAGTGAGGTTTTGGTAGCATCAGCTTAGGGGGAGTTTGTTGGATCAAGAAGAAGGTTGGTGCAACCAAAACCAAATCACTTAGACTATTTTGGTAAAACTAATAAAGGACTTCCGAAGCTAATTGTGGAACTTCCGAAGGAAAAAGAGTTCTTCTGAAGACAAACTGCAAGATTAACTTCCGAAGATAAACTCTACTTCCGAAGACAAAGTATTCACTTTCGAAGATCAAGACTTAGAAGAAAAGATCAGAAGTCAACTTCCAAAGTATGAAGAAAAGAAGAAGTCCTCAAGCCTCGGAAGAAGTATCCTCTTCCGAAGTAGAAGTGGCTTCGGAAGAACTTGTTCTTCTGAAGCCAACTAACCTTCGGAAGACACTACTATGAACCAGTGACATAAGTATGGTGTCTCTGACACTCCGTTGCAGACCTCTGAGATATTGCATGACGTTTTCTCAAAAGCCATGTAGTTTACCATACTTTATTCCACTGTTCACTTTTATTAGTTAGTATAGTTGCCAACTTTAGTTGGTGACAAAATGTAAGTCATAGACATGTCATGACTATCATATCTTAGATAATACTTTATCTAAGATACCTTAACTCTAGCATTGTAATATATGCTTTAGTCATAGGTTTCCAGCTCGTATCAAAGTATATCCGGCTGTAGGTAGTAGTATATATAGTTTCTCATTGTAACTCATCTAATATGCTTGTAAGAGTCTTGTAATACTTTGAGTTGAGAAGTAATATATGCAAGTACCTTGAAAATTATTTCTTTGTGTTCTTTGCTACTTATTATATTATTATCAACTCTTAGAAGAGACTCTATTTCATTTGACTCAAGTGTAGTATAAGTGAGTTTGAGAGAAATCTAAGTGTTAAGTGACAAAAACCGATCCTGCACCATAACTTACATCCTAATGTATTACAAAAAGGATAAAGTACATAAACTAGAAAGTTACAGACTCAAGACCTCAATGTACAGTTACCAAAAGCATGGACCTTTCACCAACTTATGTAAAGTTGGTGTCTTATCAGAGTTGTAGTGGAAAAGGGTCCAGCTTTATAGAAAAGGTACATTAGATAAAGCATGTGTTCAAAAGTATTCGGAAGAAAATTTTCTTCAATGTCATATTTAAGGTCTCAATATCATATTTAATCTCCATATTATGTTCAAACACCCAAAGTCTCTCCTACATGCATGCACAACTAACCTCAATATCATATTTAATCTCCATATTGTAGTCCAGATATAGGTTTACCTTAGTAATACAAGCTGGAGTGAAGAGATGTTCATATACCTTACTGTCATCTATCCAGCCATGAGTGTTTGAGCAAGAGTCACATCTTGTACCATAAAGCTCCAGTCAACTTCTTGAACTACAACTGGTGTTTCTGTTGACTTCCCATGGGCTTTGGGTGTAGAGGCTTGTGAGGAGGCATGAGAGGTTCCCGGATTTGACTTGGGAGCCTTGCATTCCCTAGCAAAATGACCAATTTGGTTACAGTTGTAACACTTTGCCTTGGTTTTGTCAAACCCGAACTTGCTGCTGGTTGGAATTTGAGGGAATTGCCTTCCAGCTCTTTTGAAGAACTTCTTTGCTCTATAGGTAAGCAGAGCCATTTGTTGGACTATGTCCACGTACTCCACATCATCTGGGTTGAAGCACTCTAGATCATCAAAGCAGAACTTATGATCACTAGAGTGCCCATTTCTTGAGATAAAGGCACAATTGTCCTGGAAAGAACCTTGTTGAGCTTGTTGAGACCTTGGAGTCTCAGGAAATGTGATGTAGGGTCCTGAAGAACAAGATGGTTGTTGAGAGTAAGTCAGGTACTGTTGAGGTTGGTTGGGTCTTGAGCCTTCAGCAACTATTAAAGCATTGCTAGTAGGAAGGATTGAGGGTCTGCTCATCAGATGGCCCTTCTTATTTTCCATCTCTACACGGTATCCATCAAGAATGTCATATAGTTCAGTCATGGTGAGGGATTTCAGATTCTCTGTCCTTTTTATGGAGACACAGTCTAACGTCCACTCATTTGGGAGTGCACTCATGAATTTTCTTGAGAGGTCTCTCAAGTCAATGGTAATTCCCACAGATTGAAGGGAAGCAATAAGATCCATGTACCTGAAGTATTGTTGGCTAAGGGTCTCTCCAGCAATGTAGGTAAAGTTCTCAAAACTATTACTTGAGTGAATCTTTCTTGGAATCGTTTGAGCTAGAGTAGATCTGTGACAGTGCATCAAACATCTCTTTAGCTGACTTGCAGTGCTCAAACCCCACCATGATGGAGTTAAGTATAACAATCATAAGAGTCGTCATAGCATTGTTGTCTATGTCCACCTTCTTCCGGTCTTCATCAGAATAGTCTTTAACAGCCTTCTCGATCGTAGCATCGTTTCCTCCAGGTGCAATAACCTTGGGCTTGTAAGGACCATTAACAATAGACAACCACATTTTACCATCAAGGTATCTGATGAAACTTTCTATGTGTCTACTCCATTGTCTAAAGTTTTCAAGGGCGATGATAGGTGCTTTAGTCATTGTTCCCATCTCAACTTCAGATTTTTGAATAAGGGCCATTTTAGAGTATGGTAAAGAAAGGAGTAAAAACAAGTTGATTTGGATGGTAAGATCACACAATCAAGAGCCTAAAAAGCTTTGATACCAATTGCAGGATCGATATATATCAATAAACACTTGGTTTTCTCTCCAACTCACTTGTACACACATGGTTATGATGAAGCAGAATCTCTCAAAGAGTTGATTATAATATACTAAGTAACTTAAGAACACA
>BJCM01242464.1:0-14728 GCA_018326385.1 Flaveria bidentis | reverse complement strand
ACAATGTTTGGGGTCTATGAAAGACCTCAGGCCCAGTTACCAGCTTCGTGCACAATGTTCGGGGTAACGTACATGTCACTAGATGTAATGAATGAACGAAGGTTAACGAACGAAATGGAAGATAATAATGATATTATCTTTATGTGCGTATGATGTATGATCACGAACGAATGAAACGTATAGTATGGGCTCTGATAGGAATAAATAACGATTTTATGAATGTTTAATTGTAAAACTAGAACTCACTAAGCAACGCTGACTTTTGTACGTTTTCAGTTGGCAGGTAAACGTTGTTGGGGATGGCACGAGGCGGCTACTCAGCTCTTTTGGGATGTCATCCATTTATTTAGAGCTTTTGTGATGTAATACAATAATGAAATTTTGTAACTGACAAACGATGCCTTATTTTGCAAAAGTTTTTATGACGAAATGAAATGCCATTTGTTTTATGTTTCCGCTGCAACGCTTTATGAATGACTAAATGTAAAATATATGTTTTATGTGCGATGATTTACCAACTGTGAGCGTCTCGGGAGCGGGGCCTTACAATAATTTGCTTTATTCTTATTTTTAAGGTTTTTGTATTATAAAACCTTTAGTATAAATCATTTTAAAAGCTCAAAACTTTATAAAATGATTTTAAATAATTTCAACGTTATTTAAATATGTATTAATTATCTTTATCAAGTTTTAAATAATTAATTATTAAATTAATTCTTTCTTTTCACATATTATATTTAATTTCTATTAAAACAATAACTTAAATTATTGATATATTTTTTAATTTAATTGATTTATACCATCTTTATTAAACCAAAACGTAAACGTTTCATTATTTTTAATTATTTAAACCCTCAAAATTCTAATTAAAACCCTAGTTCATGTCTCATTGTTAATCTTATTATTGAACTTAATCTTGGAATCTATACGTTTATGCAACTTGTAAGAAAAATCATTGGAGCCTTGTTTAAATTCTTATCTTCATCTTATTTATTTCATGTTAGTATTTCTATACCCCTTTTTCATATTTTCATACTTTGGGGTTAAACATGTTACTATATAACCATTGCACTTGTAAACGTTTGATTATTGTAAACTTATGGCAATTTAGTTGTGTGTTGTGGTTAGTTGAACTTTGTAGCTACCATGTAATGTCGAATATATGTACAATCATTAACTATTGCTTGCCTGGCGACGTCATAGATCTATGGGCATGACAAGCCTGCTTGGTTGATCCAAGTACACTTCGCTAATCGTATATACTTGTAAACGTTTGAGACTTGTAAAACTTTGTCAAGGTTTGATTGTGCCATCTGTCTTACATCCTTAGTTACTTTGTTCTCTAACTTACAACATGAATTCCCATCTTTTGTATACTTATGTATTGAAAACTATGGAAATCTCACCAACTTTCAAAGTTGACCCTCTAATTTTTACATGTTTCAGGTTTACTACTTGTGGATTTCTCTTCGTGCTCATATAAGACTTGGACCTAGTTTAACTAAACATGTTACTTCTTTATTTGAAGCTTTTGTATTGTATGAACTTATTTGTCTTGTAACGTTTAATGAATAATGACATTTAATATTATTTCAACTTAATTAGTTCCATGTGCTATGAGCAATCTTCTCCCATTCGTCCACCTCGATGATTCCGCCGTCGGTCGGGGTGTGACACATGCGACTGGAGGCCATACGGCCGAAAGTCATGCGACTGAAGTCCATGCGCATGAATGCCATGCGACTGAAAGTCATATGCATAAGGGTCATACGACTGGAGGAAATGCGGATGAGGATCATGCGACTTGGGGAAATGCAGATGAAGGTCATACGACTGAAGCCCATACGCCCGAATACCATACAATCGAGGTTCATTCGCATGGGAGTCGTGCGACTGAGGTCCATTCGCCTGGTGTTCATTCGCCTAAGTGTTCAGTCGCCTGGGAGGCCGTGCGACTGAAGGGTGCCCAAACGCCCAAATAGGGCTCGTGCGCCCAAAAGAACTTAGTTTATTTTCTAATTTTTGGGGGAAACAGTATTATGTAGCCTTTGACTTGGGGGTTCATGTAAGTGAATTTCGAGGTCGTAGACGTTGTGATGGACTTGATGTATGATGGGTGCTTATGCACGGTTGTATGATGATGTATGTCATGTATGTATGTTGTGCCTTGTATAGTGATGCTGTATGTTTCTGTTCATGTTACTTGCTTTGTGTGATTGTCTTCCTATGGCTTTACCTTGTATGCTAATGAATGATATGAAAAGTATTATGTAATGTAAAGTGGAAGATAATGAAAAGAGGAACGAAATGAAGAATGCATGCATTAATGAATGAACAAACGTAATAAAGGCTTGCAAGCAAATGTATGGAGGTTTACACTCAATGCAAAGTGTTAGCTCAACCGCGTGCGGGTTAGCTACCCCATGAGAATGCGCACTCGGGCTTAATTCATGTGATTAAGCAAATGTATGGAAGTCCACACCCAATGAGGGGTTGTCAGCTCAACTATGTGCGGGTTAAATACCCCATGAGGATGCACACAGGGTTTAGTATTTGTGATTGACTAGACGTACGGGGTCCTTGTCGCTTAACCCTAGATGAATTGCTTGGTGCTCTAGAGGGGGGTTTAAGCACATGACATGACCTAGATGAAAACAAGAAGATAATAAATGTACGAAATGAATGATGACGAAGATAATAACTATTATCTATATGTACGTATGATGTGTGATCATGTTCTAAAGTCTGTTATGATTTGAAGGAAAGTAAAGAACAGTTTTAAACGAAAGATATATATTTTTTAATTTAAAACTAGAACTCACTTAGCAACACTGACTTTTATGTGTTTCCCGTTGGCAGATAATATTGCTGAGGATGGCACGAGGTTGCTACTCAGCTCTTTGGATGGCATCCATTTTTATAATGCTTTTGTGATGTAATACAACATGTATTTTGTGACTTGATAACGGTGTATTGTTTTGCAAAAGCTTTTATAATGAAATGAGATGTCTATTTTAATGTTCCACTGTGATGTTTTGTGAAGTATAAATGTAAATATATGTTTTATGTGCAATGACTGACCAGCTGTAAGCGTCCCGGGAATGGGGCCTTACATACCTGTGGTTGCACCTATAGCCCAAGTGCTTGTGGCTAGGGCCTATGCTGGTCCTCAACCTATGTGCAACGTTTGTAGGTACCATCATCTAGGGAACGCTCCGTGCCACACTTGTACTTTGTGCGGTAAATATGACACTTAGTGGCGACTTGTCACCGTGCTCCAAACAATGTCGTGATGGTTGCAAATCGTGTTTGCTACAACTATGGGGAACCTAATCACTTCCGCCCACAATGCCCTCGTCTTGCGGGAAACGTTCCACAAGCCCGAGGATGTGCTTTCAATATCAACGTGAATCAAGCACAAGCAAACAATGATGTGGTGAACGGTATGTTAACCCAACCTCAACTTTTATGATCTAATTCTTTTGATGCATTACCTGTATCATTAAATACCTTTAAAACTCAATAGGCATGTTCCTTATTAATAATACTTATGCCGACGTACTATTTGATTCTGGAGCCAATAAAAGCTTTGTCTTGTTAGAGTTTGATTTCATTCTTGCTAAGCCACATACGAAACTAGAAAGACCTCTCACCGTTGAAGTCGCCGATGGAGAACCGATCACCGTTTATATTGTTATTCGTAATTGCATCTTGAGTCTCGACGTGCATGATTTCTTTATCGATATTATTCCTATGAAACTTGGAGGTTTTGATGTTATCATTGGCATGGATTGGTTAGCAAAACACCATGCTGAGATCATTTGCTTCGAGAAGTGCATTCGTATTCCGTTACCTTTTGGGGATACATTGAAAGTGTTTGGTGAAAAATCCTCCAAATGACTTAAAACTCATGTCTTGAACTCAAGACTGAAAATGCTTAAGCAAGAACTATATGGCTTTCTTGGCCTACGTAGTTAACACAAAGGTCAAAGGGAAAGATCTTAAGGATGTCCTGATTGTACGAGTTTTTCCCGAAGTATTTCCCAATGAACTTAGTGATTTACTTCCCGTGCGTGAAGTCGAGTTTAAAATCGATTTAATTCTGGGAGCAAACCCCGTGGCTAAGTCACCATATCGACTTGCACCATCGGAAATGCAAGAGCTATCTAGTCAACTTCAAGAACTATCCGAGAAGGGTTTTATTCATCCTAGCTCTTTGCCTTGGGGTGAAACATGTTAAACTTATTAACTTACACTTGTAAACATTTTATACTTGTAATTCACTTGCAATTCATACGTATATTTTGTCATGGTTATTTGTATTATTGTAAGTTTTATATGAGATACATATTATGTTGATAATAATTAACTATTGCTAGCCTGACGGCGTCAAGATCTATGGGCCTGACAAGCCTATTTGGTGCTAAAGCCGATGTATCGTCGGGTCCTGATGACGTATGACTTGTTCATCATGGGAACCAAATACACTTAGCTAATCATTATAAACTTGTAATCTTAATCTTGGTCAAGGTTTAATTGTAGCTATATGTGTTCTATAAGCTTACATAACTCATAACCTTTGACATGAATTACTACTTGTAATCTTTTGATATATATTATGTATGTTATACCCATGGAAACTCACTAACTTTCATAATTGACCTTTATTTTTAACATGTTTCAAGAAATGCTCAAGCTTAAAGTTATCTTTTGAAGTTGCACAAATCTAGGATCTGGACCTAGAATATTAAATAAATTGTCTTGGATTATTTTAAATTTATGTTTTGTTTATTTCATGTTGAGACTTATGATTGTATCTTGCTTTTTTGAAACTTATGATAATAATATTTTAATTTAAAGATAGCGTTATGTAGCTGTGAACAATCTTAACCCCTCACATCTCAACGATTCTGACGTCAAGGTTGGGGGTGTGACATCACATACGTTGCTACGTCTGCCTTTATATTAGGCCACCAATAGTGCACCTTCAAGTCATGATACATTTTGTTGCTACCCAGGTGTATGGAATACTTAGACTTGTGTGCTTCACTCATAACCAAGTCTCTTAGATTTCCATATAAAGGTACCTAAAGTCTATCCGTGAAATACCAGATTCCATCAGATTTGACTTCAAAATGTTTGTCCATCCCACGTAACGATTTAGAGCCAAAGTTTTCCATTTTCAAAGCTTCCGTATGAGCTTCCCTGATTCGATCGGGCAAGTGAGTGCTAATCGTCAATTTCAGAGCACACACTCATTGGGGCTTAGTGGTTTCCTTTCTACTCAAGGCATCGATGACTACTTTCGCCTTTCCTGGGTGATATTTAATAGCACAATCATAATTGTTTAGGAATTCCACCTAGCATCACCGCCTCATGTTCAGCTATTTCTGCTCAAAGATATGTTGAAGACTCTTGTGATTGGTGTAAATAGTGCATTTGGTACCGTACAAGTAATGTGTCCAAATCTTCAAGGCAAAGACCACTGCAACTAGTTCCAATTCATGAGTAGTGTAGTTCTTTTCGTGAACCTTCAGTTGTCGCGAGGCATAGGCTATTACCTTGTCACGTTGCATCTGGACACAACCAAGTCCTTAGATAAAAGCATCAAAATATACCACAAAATCAACGTTTTCCTTTCGTAACGCTAATACCAGTGCGCTACAAAGTTTATGTTCCAACAACTGAAAAGTAGCTTCTTGACTCTTATCCCACTTATAAGTCGTTCCTTTGTGGGTCAAGGCTGTGAGAGGTTGAGCGATTTTTGAAATCCCTTAATGTAAAGTCGATAGTACCAGTCCAAGAAATTGTCTTATCTCATTAGGCATTTTGGGTACTGACCAATTCTTTATAGCTTCAATCTTTACATGAGCCACATGTATTCCCTTCTCGTTAACAATGTGACCTAAGAACTGCACCTCACAAATCCAAAAATCACACTTAGAAGAAAACTTGGCGTACAACTGTTCCATTCTAAGTAATTCCAAGATTAAATGTAGGTGTTCCTAGTGATCCTCCTTGTACCTAGAATAGTTCAATATGTCATTGATAAACACAATAACAAACTAATCGAGATTGGGTTTGCACACACTGTTTATGAGATCCAGACCTCAAATCAATCTTTGAATAATAGCTTGATCCCTGAAGCTGATCAAACAAGTCATCAATGCAAGGTAAAGGGTATCGGTTCTTGAGTGTGACTTTGTTCAATTCTTTGTAGTCGATACACATTCTGAAGGTGCCATCCTTCTTCTTAACAAAAAGGACAGGTGCTCCCCATGTTGATAAACTCGGTCAAATAAATCCTTTATCCAATAGATCTTGAAGTTGTGTAGGTAGTTCCTGCAGTTCGTTCGGTGCTAACCGATAAGGTGCTCTCGGAATCGGGGCTGCTCCAAGAGTCAAATCGATCTGAAACTCAACTTGGCAATAAGGTGTTAGTCCAGGCAGATCCTCTTGAAATACCTAAGGAAAGTCACAAACCACTAGAATATCTTCTATCTTCTTCTCCTTTAGTTGCTTGTTAGTGTAAGGGCTTATATGGCAAAGTGACCCTTGCGTAGCAACTTTTGAGTCTTCATGAATGAAATGATACCTATCACAACACCACTCTTCTCGCCCTTAACCAAAAGAGTTTTCCAGTCTACCAAAGGAATACGAATGACCTTCTCATGAAAATTCAACTTTGCTTGCTTCTCGGATAGCCAATCCATGCCTACGACCACATCAAAGCTTCCAAGAGCAACAGGCATAAGATCAATATCAAAGGTATGACTAGCAAGATCTATCTTGCAACCCTTAAGGATGTGCATAACGGAGATTTGCTTACCATAAGCTAATTCTATGATATACGTAGATTCCAACACAGAAGGCATATCACTTAGGAGACTACATAACTTAGTAGAGATAAAACTCCTATCGACTCCAATGTCAAAAAATACAGAAGCAAAACGACCATTAACAAGAAATTTACCAGTAATCGTACTAGGATCGTTTAGAGCCTCACCTGAACCCATGACAAAGGCTCTCACTTTAGTTCCACCATTGTTGCCACCATTATTGTCATCATTGCCACTGTTGTTGTTATTGCCACCATTTGTGTTGCCATTTTCATTTCTTTTTAATTGAGGGCAATTTCTCTTGTAATGTACTTCTTTTCCACACTCAAAGAAACCCTTTGGTGTTTCATGGGGTTGTAGAGGCTTCTTCATCAATTCCCCACGACAATCCTTTGTCGCATGTCCAACCTTCCCACAACGTTGGCATCGAAAACTGTCACACTTGCCAGTGTGCTGGTAGTTGCATCGACTGCACTTAGGGTTTTCTCCGCATAACCACTTGTTTTTAAGATGATAAAGATGATTGATTGTAGTTTTAGTTGTTGTCAAACCTCCTTTGTGGTTGTTGTTGTTGTGGCTCATGATGCTGGGGTTGGCTACTAGACGATGAACCCTTGTTAGCACTGTTATCCCACTTGCATTTGTTGCCGGGCATGCTTGCCACTACGCCCCGATTGGGTAACTTTCCTTGATCAGTAAGCTTGTGAGCCCGTTGGATAACTTCCTGAATAGTAGGGAGATTTGTAGTAGTCACCATACTTTGAGTCTCTTGTACCAACCCACACAGATAGAGTTCAATTCGCTTGATTAGCGTGTTGATCCTTCCCACATATTTTTTTAAGAAAACACCATTTAGTCCAAGTCAGATACATAAGGGAATTAGTCTATCACTTTAGATCTATCACTGTCCTCTTCCATCTCTTTTGGTTCCTCCCCAGGTACCTCTTGAGGCTCCTCAACTTAGGCCTCCTAAGGCTCGAGCTGTTTTTTCAAATCGTGTATACAAACGATAGCCTTATGAAGTTGATCATGCATTGTGTTTAGTGTAGTCGTCAACTCAGCAACCTGTCCATACAAAGCCTAGATCTCTCCTGTCTGACAATCCTAGTGTCATTGCATATCGAACCACGAGTCTTCCATTTCCTTGTACACTCTGTTGTCATGCTCTTGTCGCACGTCCCACCTTTTAAAGTTCTCCTTAACCACTCATTGCAGTCGATCATTTGAGTCCACTAAAGCAGCAATAGCCCTATAAGGTGTGTAGGGTAGGGGTATAATATGGCGTCACTAATCAGGGTAGGGATTGTACATGGAAGATTTTTCTTTTTAGCATCCTAATCAATGCAGTGCGATACCGGTCCCAATTGTCAGGATTAGCCATGTCCCGATTAATTTTTGACTCATCCAGAAAGTACACATCAGATATAAATACATGGGTCTAGAACCATAACTCATAGACAATGAAGGAAGAATAAGAACCTCGGGTTCCTTTCCCGGTGCACGTCGAATAGGGGATGAAGACGATGAAGATGCCAATAAGTATACAATAGGACAATAAGCACGAGTAACTAACTAACTATGTGTGGTTATAAACTAGTGGGTATGCAACCTAGTTCCTTATAACCAATGGCTCTGATACCAATCAGTCACACCTTCAAAATCCACGTGCGGAGTTTTACCGTAAGGTGTATGAACAAACCAAGATCACAGTCACTAGTTACTCAGGATAACACTATATGCCATATTAAAATAAAACCAACCAAAGTTCAAATTTTAAAACCATGTGGAAGCATTTCGTAAATAAAACAAACACAAAGTATATAAGCATAAGTATATGGCAAAACACATGCCAACCTAATATTTAAAACCCATAAATGAAAACCAAGTGTTATGTCTTTAAAATAAAGACTTAGGATGCATGTTAGGCCCATGATGTGCTCCTAATAGCAACCTGAGTTAACAACCTGAGAATAACATAATAAAAATATCAACACAATGGTTGGTGAGTTCAAGAGTTTGTGTTTAACATAAACAATAAAACTTTAATAACATCAGAAGTGCATTGAAATAGATAGGTAGTCTATATTCACAAGTAATAACCATAGTGATTTCGTGACCGAAGCTGACTTTGTTACATTTGTTACCTCTAGTCACGACTTACCAGGTTGTGACGATTCACATTTTTATGGACAATAGGCCGAAACATCGAGATGTGAGGGTTATGATTATTTACAACCACATAAAACTACCATAAATTGTAAATATAATTATTCATAAGTTTAAATAAACAATACAACCAAATGCCTCAATGAAATAAAGTAAACAAAGTTCAACTTCCACGTTTCAAGTTATTTTATTTATTTTTCCTAGGTCCAATCCTAGGTGTAAGCATGCTTCAAATGATAATCATCAACCTTGTGCATTTTCTAAAACATGTTAAAAATAAATGGTCAACTTTGAAAGTTGATGAGTTTACATGGGTTAAGCATACATACATACATACATACATACATACATACATACATACATACATACATACATACATACATACATACATACATACAAACATACTTACAAACATACATATATATATATATATATATATATATATATATATATATATATATATATGTATACGTTTACAAGTAGCAATTCATGTCAATGGTTACGAATAAAGCAAGTTTATAGATAACATATA
Organism: Flaveria bidentis; assembly: GCA_018326385.1. Taxonomy (NCBI): domain Eukaryota; kingdom Viridiplantae; phylum Streptophyta; class Magnoliopsida; order Asterales; family Asteraceae; genus Flaveria; species Flaveria bidentis. Next base: position 5,191 of record BJCM01242464.1, on the reverse strand, counting down.
GCTATAATCAAACCTTGACCAAGAATATCAATTACAAGTTTATAACGATTAACTAAGTGTACTTGGTTCCATAATGAACAAGCATACATCATCAGGAGCCGATAATAACCTCGGCTTTAGCACCAAATAGGCTTGTCAGACCCATAGATCTATGACGTCATCAGGCTAGCAATAGTTAATGATTATCAACATATAATGTCTATCTTATAAAACTCACAAAATTATAAATAACCATGACAAAAAGTAAAGATGAATTGCATGTGCATTTACAAGTATCAAGATGTTTACAAGTGTAAATTTATATGTTAACATGTTTCACCTCAAAAAGGTGTGAAATAAAATAAAAGGGGCATGAAAACTCACTTGATATATAACTAAGATGATAACAAGAATTTAAACGATGCTCCAACGACTTTTTTTACAAGTCACCTAAACGTATTTAATCCAAGATTAAGTTCAATAATAAGATTAATGATTAAACATGAACTAAGGTTTCAATTGATAATGGGGGTTTTAATAATAAAAACAATAAAATAATATAATTGATTATGTTTTGATTCAATGAAAATGAAATAAGTCAATTAAATAATTAAGATTGAGAATGATATTAAATGGTTAGAGAAATTAAATAATTTAATTAATAATAATTAATTTAATATAGATTAAATATAAAAAGTGAAAGGAAATAATTAATTTAATGGTCAATTATTTAAAATTTGATCAAGGATAATTAATTGGATAATTAATTATTTAAATGACATGAAAAATAGTTTAAAAGTATTTAGGTTTGATTTATAGTTTTTTCAAACTTAGGTAGTTCTTATAAGGATTTCATAATATTAAAAACTTTCAATAATAAAGAACTAGAATAATATATGATTTAGAATTTTTAGAAATTAAATAAAATTTAAAAAGAAATAACTTTTATAACTATTTAAACATGCAAATAAATTATATATTTTTATAACATTTGGCATCTTTAAAAAAATAATAAAGTAAGTATCAACTATAACTTCTGAAATATTTTATAAATTAATAATTCAATCTTGAATTAGTACTAAAATGATTTTTATATTAATCTAGTAACATTTTAATAATTTTTGAAATTTAAAAAGGATTAAAAATAGTTGTTTAAAAAGATTTGCAATGGACCAGGGTGGAAACAGGGTTGATTGATTGCACACCATGTGTGCTTACCGCTGGGCCAGAGCCCATGATGTGTGTCTTGTTTGGTTTTAAATTATTAAAACGCTTAGTTTAAACAAATCCCCAAGTCACGAAGAACCCGATGTTGTTAACGAAATCAAACCGAGTATGTGATCGGGTTAAACTTACTTGAACTGAAGGTGGGTCGATAAAACGAGATGAACAAAGCCGTGCGAGAGGAAACAAAGATTCAAGGTGATGCCGATGACGATACCCCAATTAATCTCGTGTGAAGCTTCTAAGGGTTATGAACTTCGAAAGCCCTCAATAAATTATGTTTCAAAGTGCACAGAAGATAGACTTTGACCAAGTTACAGATCACGATGAAAATGGTGATCAAATGCGATGTTAAAGAATGTTGCAGACCAAATTGTATTTGGTAAAGGATTAGAAACGGTTACATGATCGAGTAGGTTCAATAATTAGATTATTAAATAGGTTTAATTATAGTTTATCCTGTTTTCCATGTCTCAAATTTAAGGATGTGTTTGACTGACGAAAGTCTACATCTCCCATTGGATGACATCCATATCGACGAGTCTCAAATTTTGTTGAGAAACTCGTTGAAGTCATGGATCGCATTATGAAGAAGACAAAAACCACTACCACCCTAATTGTCAAGGTTCGTTGGGAGAATAAACATGGACCTGAGTTTACTTGGGAGCGTGATGAGCAGATGAAGAAGAAATACCCGTATTTGTTCATTTAGTTTCATTCTTAATTTCGGGAAGATATTCTTAAAAGTTGGGGAGACCATAACCTTTCGTATTTTTGCTAAATAAAAGTTAACTTTATTATGTATTTGTAAGGACCATTTACACCATTTATAAAACTTTAAGGGCTGGTTATGCATGTTTAGCTAATTTAGAAGTTAATAATTTACTTTATTAAATAATAATAACAATAATGGTGATTACAACATTTCTTTAATATTATAAAACTTAACATTGAGTTATGATAATAAAAATAATAATAGTCAAAATATAATAATAATAATAATAATAATAATAATAATAAAATTTAATAATTTATAAAAATTAAACCATTAATAAGTTATAAAAATAATTAAAACTTAAAGTTAATTAAGTTCAGAGGGTGTTTTTTCATTTTGTAAACTTTAAAAGAAAGTTTATTACATAAAATAATAACAATTCAAAGTTCGAGGGGCCAATATGTAAATTTTAATTTACAAACCCAAACCCCCCATCCACTTCTCTCTCCCCGACTTTTTGGTCGTTGGCCGGCAAAGCTCCGGCGCGGCGCCGACGAGTCTAAACGATGCTAAATACGCAGGTTTTGAACCACACACTCTTCAAATCGTTTCTAAAACCGTTTCGAACTCATAGATGCACTTTAATTTGAGATTAATGACGACTATGGGAACGTTTGAACTCGAGTAACTGAATTCTTTCAATTGCAAACCGTTCCAGTTTATAGGCTACTTTCCCAATCATTTTCAGGATCTTGAAAGATCCTTGATGCGTTCATGTTTTGTATGTGTTTAAAGTGTTTAAATGTATGCTTTTTATGTGATTTTCCTATCGAGCGTAATCACTTTGTGTGAGGTTTGAATTGTAGGTGTGGAAAGCTTAAATGACGTATTCAAAGGTTGCACGAAGATTGGACGATATATGGATGAAAAGAGACAAAGAAAATGAAGAAATTTGTGCAAAATGAGCATACGACGTAACTTACGTCCTAAAGGAAGTAAGCTACGTCCTTTCAGAAATTGATAATTTTTTGGATGTAAGACAGAGGCTAACCACTCATATCATGGGGAGGATGTAATTTACGTCCCTAAGGACGTAATTTACGTCCCTAAGGACGTAATTTACGTCCCTAAGGACGTAACTTACGTCGTAGGGTCGGATTTGATGTAATTATCCGGATTTTGACCATATTTAAGGAGGGTTATCAATTCTAAAAACCCTAATTCGCATGGTAGCAGAAAGGGATGAACTTGGACAATTCTTGAGGTCTAGTCTACTTCTCCAACTCATTTCAATCCATCAAATCATGTTCCAATCTATCACACCCTAATCTTGATGGCGGAATCATTGAGATGTGAGGGTTAAGATTTTTCACAACCACATAACGCTATTATTTATTTCAAATATTATAACCATAAGTTTTAAAAGTAAAAACAACCATAAGTCTCAAATAGGAAAATCAACATAACGTAACATGAAATAATCCAAAATGATTCATTTATTTAACTAGGTCCATTCCTAGATGTGAATAAGCTTCAATGATGACAATCAAACTTGTGTGTTTCCGCAAACACTTTAAAAATAAAAGGTCAACATAATGTTGGTGAGATTTCCATAATTTTCATACATAAGTATATAAAAGATGGCAACTCATATCATAAGTTAGTGAGCAAAGTAACTAGGGATGTATCACATATGCAACAATCAAACCTTGACAGTTTATAAGATTCCATGTTTACAAGATTATACGATTAGCTAAGTGTACTTGGATTAACCAAGCAGGCTTGTCAAGCCCATAGATCTATGACGTCACCAGGCTAGCAATAGTTAATGATTGTATATATAATAGTCAATACATGGTAATTACTAAGATCAACTAACCATAACATACTAGTGAATTGCCAAGTGTTTACAAGAATCAAACGAGTTTACAAGTGCAATGGTTATAAGGTAACATGTTTCACCCCAAAGTGTAAAAATATGCAAAAAGGGTATAGAAATACTCACTTGGTAAATAAGTATATAATTCATGAATAATAAGAAAAATAATAGTCGACATTTCAATGTAAACCTTCACAAGGTACCTAGATGTATACACTAAAGTTTAATTATAAAAAGTTTAACGGATTAACGAGGTTTAAGGTTTTAAGTTGATTTTGAGCTTTGTCAAATAATTATATTTTAACAAATGGAACCAGATATGTTTCCTTGGGATCAATATATTTATATTTTATAAGAGAAAAAAAACATAAAATAAGAACCATTTTATAATAATTTGTAAATTTTATAAAGTTTGAATAAAGTTTTATAAGATAAATACGATTTGAACAATAATTTATAGACAATGTTTAAACTAGTATTTAATACCTAGTTTTTATAAGAAGAAGCAAACCATATCTTTAACTTTAAAATACTAAAAAAATACAAAGGTATTTTATTCATATTATTTATATTTATTATTATTATTATTATTATTATTATTATTATTATTATTATTATATTTTTATAAATAAATTACAGAAAATAATCCTGTGATTTTAAAATAAACAAAGTTTAAAAAAATGATTTTTAGAAAATTTTAATTTTTATTTTGAAGGCCAAAAGGCCTAAAAAATATGTGAGGCTCCCCGGGTTCGAACAGGGGACCTCCTATATGTGAGGGTGAGTGGATAACCAGTAAACCAAGGTCATGTCCGCGGTTTAACTTGGTTCCCAAATCTTAAAAACACCAAATGCAAACCCCACCCAATTCACATGAACCCTAGGTTCAGGGGCTGTTTGTTTGGTCTGACCCGGCTGACTTGGTCAGCCGGTTAGCCCGTTTGATACGTCTGAAATCAGACTTGACCCAGTCTTTTTGGTCTGACCCGGACCTGAATTTTAAACATGCTGACCGGGTCCTTTTCGTCTGACCAAGACCAAGGTGATGCTGGAGGTGGTGGTGGTGATGCCGGAGGTGGTGGCGGTGATGCTGGAGGTGGTGGCGGTGATGCTGGAGGTGATGGCGGTGATGCTGGAGGTGGTGGCGATGATGCTGGAGGTCGTGGCTGTGATATCCGGTAATTTTCCGTTATCCAACTCCGTTAGTTCCGCTAAGTTTTGCATACACGTGTCGTGAGCACACACTAGTTGTCGTTTAACGTTGGTGACGTAATAATAATTAATCATGTTAAATGGGTGATAATCTAATTGTTAATGTGATTATGATGTTATGTTTACGCGTTTATGTGTTTTAAATATTAATTAAGAAAGTTTATCGCGTAACGTGGAAACGT
>BJCM01242461.1:0-13422 GCA_018326385.1 Flaveria bidentis | reverse complement strand
ATACAAATATTGGACTGACCCGCATCTCAATTTTACTATATGGAATCTTCTAGATTGATCATAAGTAAATTTGAGTAAAAGCGAATATCATTTGGTATCCTCCGACCTGAGATACATATTGGATTTTGATATTCACCAAATGTTATACCTTGAGCTAGTTCTTCACTGCTCTAAAATAATGGGCAGTACATAAGGTTATGTTCAGGTGTGACACGAGGTGATTGTGAAAAACGTATGTAGTCAAGATGGAATTTGTTCCTCTTATTTGTTAAGAGCAAAATGTCTAAGGCCTGATTAAGTTAAACAACAAGGAATGATCATTCTATGTCCTTGGATTTAAGATGACATCTGTAACAAAAGGATAAATGATTGATTCACCTAAATCATTTCAAGTTGGATACTTGAAGGGGATGATGTTATTGAATAGCTTTCAGTCATGCGTATTAAGGGTAGTAAACCGTTATTAGGCGGTATTTACTGCTTGCATCAATCTTCTATGAATCTTGTGCAAGTGGGAGACTGTTGAATTCTTTATGCCCAAGACACATAGAACATTGATGTGGTTAATACGTTATGATCCAAGTCGGGTCATACCTAATAACAAGCTTAGCAAACACCAATTAATATTTAATTGATGATATGATCATGCAATTAAATAAATACACCAATTTAGAAAAATAGGTTTTCTAAATAAGTTGCATATGAGATTGAACAACTTATAGGGATATTTTGTTCATGGATATTATTTGTAATGTTATTTAATTTAGTTAAATAACATCAAATAATAAAAGTGTGTATGTGTTATATAATTAAAAGGTTAATTATATAACTATTAAAACAACTAGTTTATAAAATCTTGGAGATTGGTTTTTGGGGGAAAACCCCACCCTTTTACAATATTCGGACGCCCCTTATGGGGTTTGGGTTTTTTGTTGTTTTCAAATGACCATACTCTAAGAACTAGATACACACTCAATCTCTCTCTCATACATGCAAAAGACCAAGAAGAACAAACTCTCTCCCTTTTCTTGAAGAAAATCAAGGCTGAAAATCGGTTTCCAGCAACCTTCTTGGTCGTTTTTGGGTGTACAAATCCTAGCAAGAATGGTTTTTGCTTGATGCTTGTGGGTATGGAAGCTTGAGGACACCTTTCCTTGGTGTTTTGGCCGTTCAACAACCTCATTTTCTTCCTCTTTAGTCACGTTTTTCAGCAGCTTTACAAAGGTGTTTGTATGTCTTTGTTTTGGTTGTTATTTCTTGTTGATAGATAGTTCAAACACATATAAATGATCCTATGTTCTTGGGTTTGTTGATGTTATGTTATTAGCCTTAATTTTCAGATTACTAATGATAATATTAAGGTATTAATCCGCTGCGTTTTTTCAAGTTTAAATGGTTAAACTACTTTGATATGGTCTAACAAACCCAACACACACATTGTACGTATACATAGATAATAACATTATTATCTTGTATACTATTCATCAATTTCTTTCTTTATCTCTATAACTCTTTCTAGATCAATGTCTTCAACTATACCCCAAACGTATGCACACAACGGGTACTGGGCCAAAGATCATAAATGACTTCCATAATGCACAAAGCCTGGCACCAACACCGGGGAAAATGACAAAGATCCCAACTGTATACTAAACCTCAAATGTACACAAAGCGGGTACTGGGCCGAAGATCATAAATGACTTCCATAACGCACAAAGCCTGGCACCAGCACCGAGGTGAGCAATCACTATAAACCATGTACTGTATCACTGGTTAGTCACAAAGACTGGACCCCTGCGTGTAACCTTAAGGGTTAGCTAAATCACATACAGTTGAGCTTACATCATTTTAGAGTCGTGCACATCCGTACATTTTGCTTGCAAGCCTTTCTTTACTTTCTCTTTCATTAATGCATACATTCTATCATTATGTTCCTCTTTCATTATCTTTCACTTTACATTACATAATACTTTATCATTTCTTTCACAACTATAACACGTAAAGCCACATGAAAGATAAACATACATCATAACAAGGAACAACAACATGCACAGTCAACATCATCATACAGGGCGTCATGCAAACATAACATACATCATGCACAATCATGCAACATCATGCATCATCATCAATCATGCCCAACATAACCTCTATGACTTGAAAAATCATTTTACATGAACTCCCGGGACCTTCCACATCAAAATTTACATCTGCACTTTCCCCCAAAAGTCAGTAAATAAACTATGTTCCCTGGGGTACACAAGCCCTACTTGGGCGTATGGGCACCCTTCAGTCGCATGGCCTCCTATGCGACTGAACGCCATACGAATGAACACCGGGCGAATGGGCCCTATGCGAATGGACCCAATACGGATGGGCATAATGCTGATGAATCCTATGCGAATGAACCTAATTCGGATGAACTCCTATGCGAATGGAGCTAATGCGGATGAACTCATGTGCGAATGGACCTAATACGGATGATTCCTATGCGAATGGAATTAATGCGGATGAACCTAGGCGTGTGGACCTCAGTCGCATGACCCCCATGCGAATGACCCTCAGTAGTACGACTCACAAGCGTATGGACTACAGTCGCATGACTCGCATGCGAATGAACCTTAGTCGCATGCCATTCGTTCGCATAGCCCTAGCTGATGCAGAATGCAGTTCATCTCAAACCCAATGTGCAATTTTCGGCCTCCAAGCCCTCCCAAACTCATTCTAAGCCCAAATCAACCATCCTAAACCTTAGAAACACATACCACAACACCATTAAAGCACACAAAATCCCGAAAACAAACTCCACTCGCATCACACACAAACACATATATACGAGTTCAAAACACACACACATCAAAAACGGGTTTTACTATGTGTTCCAGCCCCAAATCGGTTGAAAACGTGTAAAAGAGGGGTCCTAGAACTCACACAAACAACACCGTCGAGTAGAGTTTCAATCCAACCCGCTACACTTAAACTTTCACGCTTAAATCCAAGAAAACCCGAAGATTTAGACCCCTTTTTCCTTCTCTTCTCTCTATGGCTGAATTTCTAAGTGTGGGGGAGGAGAGTGGGCTACCCTCCCCTCTAAATCCCCCACTCTTCTAATCTTTCTCCCTTTTAGGCAACTTTGGTCCCTCGACTGTGGACTTTATTTCTTTTGATTCTTCCGTCGGCTTTAAGGAAAATATCCGAGTGTTACAAGTCCACCCTCCTTAAATAGGTTTCGTTCTGGAAACCTGTTATCCCTCGAACAGACGTGGGTAATGCTGCCTCATTTCTTCTTCAGTCTCCCACGTAGACTCGGATCCTTTCCTGTGCCTCCACTATACACGCACAAGAAGAACCACTTTATTCCTCAGTCTCTTCTCTTTTTGATCCATGATTGCCACCGGCTGCTCCACATAATTGAGCCGTTCATCCACTTCTATATCCCCCAGTGGAATAATCATATCTTCATCTGCTAAACACTTCCTCAGATGAGATACATGGAATGTCGGGTGAATTTCCACTTAACTCATCTGGTAATTCCATTCTATAGGCCACCTCTCCTACTCGGGAAACGATTCGGAAAGGCCCTATATACCTTGGGCTCAACTTGCCCCGCTTTCTAAATCGGAATGATACCCTTCAAAGGTGAGACCTTCAACATAACCATGTCACCCACCTTAAACTCTATCGGCCTGCGTCGATTATTAGCATACGACTTCTGTCTATCTTTGGCTGCCTTCATGAAGGCCTTGATCTTTTCAAGCTTCTCAGTCGTAGCCTCGATTACCTTGACGCTCTCTAATCTTTCTGACCAATGTCACCCAACACACGGGTGTTCGGCATCTCCTACCACATTGCATCTCATAAGGGGGCATACCAATGTTGGCATGATAGCTATTGTTATATGAGAACTCAGCTAACGATAGGTGGTCATCCCAACTTCCTCCAAAATCGATAACACATGCCCGAAGCATGTCCTCCAACTTCTGAATGGTCCTCTTTGATTGACCATCAGTCTGGGGATGATAAGTCGTGCTGATGTGTAACCTCGTCCCCATAGCATCGTGGAATTTCTTCCAAAATTTGGATGTGAATCGGGTGTCACGATCCGATACAATAGACACCGGTATACCATGACGAGTTACAATCTCCTTAATGAAAAGTTCAACCAACCTCTCGGATGAATACGTCTCGCGGATCGGTAGGAAGTGAGCACTCTTCGTCAAACGGTCAACTATCACCCATATGGCGTCATACCCTTTCGGGGTACACGTCAGCTTTGTAATAAAATCTATGGTGATGTGCTCCCACTTACACTTCGGGATATCCAAAGGTTAGATCTTTCCATACGTCTTCTGATGCTCGGCCTTCACCTGTAGACAAGTAAGGCATTTACTCACATACTTCACCACGCCACGTTTCATACCCGGCCACCAATAATCTTTCTTCATGTCTTGATAAATTTTTGTAGCACCGGGATGAATAGAGTATCGAGTCTTGTGAGCTTCATCCATGATCTTCATACGTAGATCCCCATGATGAGGAATCCACATTCGTCCAAATCGGGTTCTAACACCAAGTGTGTTTTCACCCAATTTCGCAACTAGACTTCTCATTCTCTCCAAGTTAAGATCATCTTCTTTCAATGCCTCATCTTGAAACTCTTTAACTTGCTTCATCACATCAGAGGTCGTGATTAACTGGTACACTTTCACCCGAATCGGTTCGGGTCTATCTTTCCGACTACATCCGCCATCACGTTGGCTTTGCCCGGATGGTAATGGATCTCGCAGTCATAATCCTTTATAAGCTCCAACCATCATCTCTGTCTCATGTTCAGGTCCTTCTGCTCAAAGAAGTACTTCAAGCTCTTGTGGTTAGTGAATATGGTGCACTTCGTCCCATATAGATAGTGCCTCCAAATCTTTAGCGCAAAGACCACGACTGCTAGCTCCAAGTCTTGAGTAGGATAATTGACCTCATGAACCTTCAATTGTCGGGATGCATAGACTATAACCTTCCCTCTCTGCATTAACACACACCCCAACCCCGAGTAGGAAGCATCCAAATAAACCATCAGGTCTTCACTTCCATCGGGTAATGACAGAATAAGAGCTTGAGTCAATCTCGCCTTCAATTCTTCGAACGCCTTCTCTTAAGCTTGACCCCATACAAACTTTACATCTTTCTGGGTCAACTTAGTTAGTGGAGAAGCGATCTTAGAGAAATCTTTTATAAATCTTTTGTGTAGCCCGCCAAACCCAAGAAGCTACGAATCTCGGATGGCATCTTTGGGGACTTCCATTGCATCCCCGCCTCCACCTTTGCCGGGTCCACCATAATCCCGTCAGGATTCACCACATGACCCAAGAATTGAATCTCGCGTAACCAGAACGTGCACTTGGAGAATTTAGCATACAATTTCTCCCTTCTGTGTGTCTCCAACACCTCTTGAATGTGACCGGCATGCTCCTCCTCACTCTTCGAATAAATCAAGATATCATCGATAAACACAATCACAGATTTATCCAACATCGGCCGACACACTCGATTCATCAAGTCCATAAAAGCAACTGGCGCATTAGTTAAACCAAAAGACATAACAAGAAACTCTTAATGACCATAACGCGTGCGAAAAGTTGTTTTAGGGATATCTTGCTCCTTCACATTCAACTGATGGTAGCCCGATCGACGGTCTATTCTCGAAAACCAACTGGCACCTTGAAGCTGATCCAACAAATCATCAATTCTCGGTAAGGGGTATCGGTTCTTTATCATCAACTTATTCAGCTCATGGTAGTCTATACACATCCTCATACTACCGTCTTTCTTCTTCACAAATAGGACCGGAGCACCCCAAGGAGAGATACTCGGTCTAATGAACCCCTTATCAAGCAGCTCTTGCAATTGCTCCATCAGTTCTTTCATCTTGGTAGGAGCCAACCGATACGGTGCCTTGGCAACAGGTTAGGCACCTAGCATCAAATCAATCTGAAACTCGATCTCTCTGTTAGGTGACACTCCTGATAAGTCTTCAGGAAACACATTTGGAAAGTCACACACAACCGGTACCTCAGATAGTTGTGGTGTTGGTGTATCCACATCCTTTACATAAGCCAAGTAGGTGCTACACCCACACCTCATGCACTTTCCCGCCACCGCCATTGAAATTACTTTCGGGACCGTCGTGACCCGATCCCTATAAACCGTTAACGAACTTCCGTTAGGCGCTATCAAACAAATCATCTTCTTGCGACACACAATGTTCGCCTCGTAGTCCACCAACCAATCCATCCCCAGAACCAAATCGAAACCACCTAAGGTCATCACGAAGGGTCTAACTGGGAATTTGTGACCTTCTAATTCCATGTCACAACCCTCTATCACCTCAGAAATTCTGGTAGACTTGCCTATGGCAGTTTCTATATCAAAGGGCGAATCAACTCATCTACTACTAAGAGGCAGCTTAGCACAGAAAATAGGAGAAATAAAACTTTTACTAGCACCAGAATCGAGTAAAACTGAAGCTAAAGTTTGGTTTACTAGAAACGTACTGGACACAACATCAGGGTCCGTTCTATCCTCCTTCTGTGTCATAGTGAATGCCCTGGTGCTCGCCCTTGGTCCTTCTCCTCCAGTCTTCTTCACCCCAGAACCCTCAGCCCTCGGCTTCTTGCAATCTCTGCTCATGTGACCTTCCTCCCCACAAGAATAACACTTCCTCACCCCGTAGTTCTTCGCCACATGTCCGATTCTTCCACAACGGAAACAAACATTGGATCCCACTCTACATTCCCCGGTGTGCTCTCGTCCACACTTCACACACCTCCTCGACCCCGCACCGGATGTGACCACACGCCGGTCATCCACTCGTGCACCTTTCTTGCTTGGAGTGGCCCCACCACGTCCAACCCGCTTCCCATTCCAATTCCAGTCACCACCACTCTTCTTGCTAGCTTCAGCCACCACCACAGTCCTTTCATCATACAACCTTCGTGCCAAGTCAACTGCCGACCTAAACGTGCTCGGCCGGACAACGATCATGTGTCTGTGAATATCTACTGGCAATCCTTGGATGTACCTCTTAATCTTTCGTGACAGAGGCGTCACCTGATTCAGCACCAGCCATGCCATCTCATTAAACTTGGTGGTGTGCTGCTGATGTGTCATCGTCTCCGTCTCTAACTGCATGAACTTCCTCTCAACCTTTTCCATCTCCCTATTAGGACAAAACTCATCAATCACCAACTTCTTCAGCTCATACTATCTCATCCTTCCAATAGCCCGACTACCCTCAGCTTGGACAATATTGTCCCACCAGCATAAGGCTGAGTCCACGAAAGAGTGGGCAACAAACTACACTTTCTGATCCTCCTGACACTCGCTGATGTTCAAAACAACTTCCATTTCTCTCACCCACCGGTGAGTAGCAGCAACAGTGCTGTTACCATCAAAAGTAGGGGGCTTGCATCATTGAAATGCCCCGTAGTTACAGCCTTGTGCCGCCTCTGGCACAGGCTCTTCTTCTTCCTCTTCTTCGTTACTGGAGAGAACTATTTCAGTCTCGGGTTGTCTTCTTTCACCCGTAGGTCTACTCCTTTCCTTCCTCTCCACCTCCCGTACAGCTTTAATCACTTCAGTCACTATAGACGGTAAGATTGTATGCATGACCTGATGGACTTCTTCAATAACAGCCTCCTTTACCGAGGCTCTCGGCACTCTCATCACCGCCCTCCAGATGAGGGGTCTCGCGTTCTTCATGAACCACCTTTTCCACTCTAGGTCATCTCCTCTTGGGTCGCGGTTCAGCACCACGACCTCCCCCACGTGTGGCTTTAGAAGATCTACCACCGGCCATTCACACGCACACTGAAATATTCAAACACCAACACGGTCATTTAAGGAAACAACTCAGTTTATGTCAAGTATAATAAGTCCCTATTTACAGTGGCCAGTTGTGATTAGCCACTTACTTTACTCTTCATACCCCAAGCATTACCTATCCTGACTACTCAATATCTAAATCTACAAATAACACATAAACCACATAACATGCGCACGTAATACCGGTTAATATTAAGGAAAATACCTGATGGCACGTAGCTACTCAGACTGCCATTCCTTCCCTTTCCATCCCATTCTCAGTTTAAGTTAAGGTTTATTTTGAAAATTTACCCGTTTCGCTTAAACTTTGGCTCTGATACCAACTTGTAAGGCCCCGTTTCCGGAACGCTTACAATTGGTATATCATTGCACATAAAAGATATAACTTTACATTTAACATTCATAAACATTGCAACGGAACATTGAAATAACTTTTCGTTTCCTTATAAATGCTTTTGCAAGTTAATACAATCGTTCATTTCAAAACATCATTCGTTCGCATTACAATGCAAAAACATTAAACAAAAGAATGTCATCACAAAAGAGCAGAGTAGCCGCCCCGTGCCATCCTCAACAACATCACCTGCCAACTGGAAACACAAAAATGTCAGCGTTGTTGAGTGAGGTCTAGTTTTTATAATAAAACATACTTTGCTTTCACTAAAACCGTTCTTTACACTTTCGTCATGATCACACATCGTACGTACACATAGAAAATATCAATATTATCTACTTTGTTGTTCATCACTTTCTTTCTTTATCTCTGTAACTCTTTCCGGATCAATGTCATCAGCTATACCCCAAACATATGCACACAGCAGGTACTGGGCCGAAGATCATAAATGACTTCCATAACACACAAAGCCCGACACCAGCACCGGGGCAAGCGACAAAGATCCGAACTGTATATTACACCTCAAATGTATGTACAAAGCGGGTACTGGGCCGAAGATCATAAATGACTTCCATAACGCACAAAGCTTGGCACCAACACTGAGGTGAGCAATCACTATAAACCATGTACTGTATCACTGGTCAATCACAAAGACTGGACCCCTGTGTGTATCCTTAAGGGTTAGCTAAACCACACACAGTTGAGCTTACGGCATTTTAGAGCCGTGCACCTCTTTACATTTTGCTTGCAAGCCTTTATTTACTTTTCTTTCATTAATGCATGCATTCTATCATTATGTTCCTTTTTCATTATCTTTCACTTTACGTTACATAGTACTTTATCATTTCTTTCACAAGTATAACACGTAAAGCCATAGGAAGGTAAACATACATCATAATAAGGAACAACAACATGCACAAATAACATCATCATACAAGGCGTCATGCAAACATAACATACATCACACACAATCATGCAACATCATGCATCATCATCAATCTGCCCAACATAACCTCTATGGCTTCAAAAATCATCTTACATGAACTCCCGGGACCTTCCACATCAAAACTTACATCTGCACTTTCCCCCGAAAGTCAGTAAATAAATATGTTCCCTCAGGTACACAAGCCCTACTTGGGCGTATGGGCACCCTTCAGTCGCATGGCCTCCCATGCGACTGAACGCCATGCGAATGAACACCGGGCGAATGGGCCCTATGCGAATGGACCCAATGCGGATGGACATAATGCGGATGAATCCCATGCGAATGGACCTAATGTGGATGAACTCCTGTGCAAACGGACCTAATGCGGATGAACTCCTGTGTGAATGAACCTAATGCGGATGATTCCCATGCGAATGGACCTAGGCGTGTGGACCTCAGTCGCATGACCCCCTATGCGAATGACCCTCAGTCGCACGACTCACAAGCGTATGGACTCCAGTCACACGACTCACATGCGAATGAACTTCAGTCGCATGCCATTCGGTCGCATAGCCCTAGCTGATGCAGAATGCAGTTCATCCTGAACCCAATCTGCGATTTTTGGCCTCCAAGCCCTCCCAAACTTATTCTAAGCCCAAATCAACCATCCTAAACCTTAGAAACACATACCAAAACACCATTTAAACACACATAAGCCTGAAAACAAACTCCGCTTGCATCACACATAAACACATACATACGGGTTCAACACACACACATCAAAAATGGGTTTTACTATGTGTTCCAGCCCTAAATTGGTTGAAAACGTGTAAAAGAGGGGTCCTAGAACTCACACAAACAACACCGTCGAGTAGAGCTTCAATCGAACCATCTACACTTCAACTTTCATGCTTAAATCCAAGAAAACCCGAAACTTTAGACCCCCTTTTTCCTTGTATTCTCTATGGCTGAATTTCTAAGTGTGGGGGAGGAGAATGGGCTGCCCTCCCCTCTAAATCCCCCACTCTTCCAATCTTTCTCCCTTTTTGGCAAGTTTGCTTCCTCAACTACGGACTTTATTTCTTTTTCTTCTTTCGTCGGCTTCAAGGAAAATATCCGGGTGTTACAAGTCCACCCCCCTTAAATAGGTTTCGTCTCAGAAACATGTTATCCCTTAAATGGGTAATGCTTCCTCATTTCTTCTTCAGTCTCCCACGTAGACTCGGATCCTTTCCTGTGCTTCCACTATACATGCACAAGAGGAACCACTTTATTCCTCAGTCTCTTCTCTTTTTTATTGATGATTTCCACTGGCTGCTCTACATAATTGAGCCGTTCATCCACTTCTATATCCCCCAATGGAACAATCACATCTTCATCCGCTAAGCACTTCCTTAGATGAGATACATGGACTGTCGGGTGAATTTCCATTTAACTCATCTGGTAATTCCAGTCTATAGGCCACCTCTGCTACTTGGGCAATGATTCGGAAAGGCCCTATATACCTTGGGCTCAACTTGCCCTGCTTTCTGAATCGGATGATACCCTTCCAAGGTGAGACCTTCAACATAACCCGGTCACCCACCTTAAACTCAATCGGCATGCGTCGATTATCAACAAGAAAGGTGGTGCTGATAAAAAATGGAATGGGAAGCGGATTGGACGTGACGGGGCCACTCCAAGAAATAAAGGTGCATGGGTGGACGATCGATGTGTGGTCACGTCTGGTGCAGGCATGAAAAGGTATGGCAAGTATGGAAAGGAGCACACCGGCGAGTGTAGATGGGGATTGAACGTGTGCTTCAAGTGTGGGAAGCCAGGTCATATGGCACGGGAGTGCAAAACGGGGAGATGTTTTAACTATGGCGGGGAGGGCCACATGGTAAGGATTGCAAGAAGCCATGGCTGAAGGTTCGGGGGTGAAGAAGGCTGGAGGAGAAGGACAGAGGGTGAGCACTAGAGAGTTTATGATGATGCAAGAGGAGGCTAGGACGGACCCTAATGTTGTGTCAGGTACGTTTCTAGTAAACCACACTTTAGCCTTTGTGTTATTGGATTCTGGTGCTAGTAAAAGTTTTATTTCTACTACTTTCTGTGCTAAACTGTATATTAGTGGTAGAAGTGTAGATGCGCCCTGTGATGTAGAAACTACCATAGGTAAGTCTACCCGGATTTCTAAGATGATCGAAGGTTATGACGTGGAACTAGAAGGTCATAAGTTTCCGGTTAGACCATTCGTGATGACCTTAGGCGGGTTTAACGTACTCCTAGGAATAGATTGGTTGGCGGACTACGAAGCGAATATTGTGTGACGCAAGAAGATGATTCGATTGACAGCGCCTGATGGGAGTTTGGTGACGATTTATGGAGATCGAGTCACGATGATTCTGAAAGTGATTTCAATGGTGGTGGTAGGAAAGTGCATGAGGCGTGGATGTAGAGCTTACTTGGCATATGTAAAGGATTTGGATAGACCAACACCACAACTGTCCAATGTACTAGTTGTGTGTGACATTCCAGATGTATTTCCTGAAGACTTACCAGTAGTGCCACCTGACCAAGAGATCGAGTTTCAGATTGATTTGATGTTAGGTGCCCAACCCGTTGCTAAGGCACCGTATCTGTTGGCTCCGTCTAAGATGAAGGAGTTGATGGAGCAACTGCAAGAGCTACTTGATAAGGGGTTCATTAGACCGACTATCTGTCCTTGGGGTGCTCCGATCTTATTCGTGAAGTAGAAAGACGATATCATGAGGATGTGTATCGACTACCATGAGCTGAATAAGTTGACGGTAAAGAACTGATACCCGTTACCAAGAATTGATGATTTGTTTGATCAGCTTCAAGGTGCCAGTTGGTTCTCGAGGATAGACCTTCGATCTGGCTACCATCAGCTAAAGGTGAAAGAGCAAGATATCCCTAAAACAACTTTTCGCATGCGCTATGGACACTACAAGTTTCTCGTTATGTCTTTTGGTTTGACTAACGCGCCAGCTGCTTTTATGGATTTGATGAATCGAGTGTGTTGGCCAATGTTGGATAATTCAGTGATTGAGTGTATTGATGATATCCTGATTTATTCCAAGAGCAAGAATGAGCATGCTCGTCACATTCGAGAGGTATTGGAGACGTTAAGAAGGGAGAAGTTATATGCTAAATTCTCCAAGTGCACGTTTTGGTTGTGTGAGGTTCAATTCTTGGGTCACGTGGTGAATCCTAACGGGATTATGGTGGACCCGACAAAGGTGGAGGCGGTGATGCAATGGAAGCCTCCAAAGACGCCATCCGAGATTCGTAGTTTCTTGGGTTTAACAGTCTATTACCAAAGGTTTATTCAAGACTTCTCTAAGATCGCTTCTCCACTAACCAAGTTGACCCGTAAGGATGTAAAGTTTGTATTGGGTCAAGCTCAAGAGAAGGAGTTTGAAGAATTAAAGGTGAGATTGACTCAAGCTCTTGTTTTGTCGCTACCCGATGGAAGTGAAGATCTGGTGGTTTATTCTGATGCTTCCTACTTGGGGTTGGGATGTGTGTTGATGCAGAGAGGAAAGGTTATAGCCTACGTATCCTGACAGTTGAAAGTTCATGAGGTTAATTACCCTACTCAAGACTTAAAGCTAGAAGTTGTGGTCTTCGCGTTCAAGATCTGGAGGCACTACCTGTATGGGATGAAGTGCATTATATTCCCCGACCACAAGAGCTTGAAGTATTTCTTCGAGCAAAACGATTTGAACATGAGGCAAAGAAGATGGTTGGAGCTCATAAAGGACTATGATTACGAGATCCATTACCATTCGGGCAAAACCAACGTGGTGGTGGACGCCTTTAGTCGAAAGGAGAGGCCCGAACCGATTCGAGTGAAGGCTTATCAGTTGGTTATGACCTCTGAGGTGATGAAGCAAGTCAAAGAGTTTCAAGATAAGGCATTGAAAGAAGATCATCTTAACTCCTAAAGAATGAGAGGTCTGGTTGCGGAATTGGGTGAAAACACACTCGGTGTTAGAACCCGATTCGAGCGGATGTGGATCCCTCGTTTTGGGGATCTACGCGTGAAAATTATGGATGAAGCTCATAACACTCGATACTCTATTCATCCCGGTTCTACGAAGATGTACCAAGATATGAAGGAAGATTATTGGTGGCCGGGTATGAAACATGATATGGTGGAGTATGTGAGTAAATGCCTTACTTGTTAACAAGTGAAGGCCAAGCACCAAAAGCCGTA
>BJCM01242454.1:0-16203 GCA_018326385.1 Flaveria bidentis | reverse complement strand
TTGAAAACGATATTAATTAGACTCGTTATATTAATGACAAAAATGTAATTAATGGTATTTGAAACTTGAAAATGGTTTTATTTATAATAATAATATATATAATGGTGTATTTTATGGTGATGATAGTAATATGGGTAAAGGTTTTAAATAACAGTTATGTAATGACAAAGCATAAGCGTATTCACACAGGTAGTTCATAAAGTTGAGGAATGACCGATTAACGAAAAGATGACGGAAATACGTCAATAGACGGACCTTTGGTGACGGATGTCACAAATAATCAAATAACATCATGAACAACAACCAAAAACCTCCTAAAATAAGAAAGTAAAAGGTCAGTGTCAAATGAGCAAGGGCTAAACATCATTGAATCTATAACCCGGAAAATCTAGTACATGTAAGAAAACAAAAACTAAGAAGAAAAATAAGATTTCAAGCAGATTCAACGAACATGGAATCACATAGAGAGATTGAAGTCATCTCCGGTCCCTTTCTCTTCACATGGCAAGTAAAAGCCATGAACTAAAGGGTATTTTTGATGAAAAAACCCCACCAAGAATAAATAAAAGAATATAATCAGTTAGGGTGATGTTAGACATGTGCATATGAATAGAAACCATTAGGTAAACACCCAAACTCGTTTCTAAACACACAACCAAATATGGGCCGAAGACCAACGATGGAGTCAAGGTGAAGATCGTGTCATAAAAGCATGAAAAACCAACGAACAAAGGAAGAAGAATGCTACCTGTAGACTCAATAATCTCTAGCTCCACCACCAAATACCACCGTCATTAAAATTGAGTCAGATCTTGGTGTGTGAAATAGACACACGAGGTCGGTGGGCACTTGGGTCAACCGCTAGTGACCAGGAACACATAGACTAGAGAGGAAAGTAGATTGGCCACTAAAAGTCACCACTTCATTGGTGGCAGGTGGCGGTGCTCCATGGTAGTAGCAAGAGGAGTCATCTCCCCTTATCAAAAACCCCTCTAGAAAAATCCTTCTTAGACTTTAGTTTAAGAAAGACGGACGACTAATGTTGAGGAAATGGCGGCCAAGATGGGACGACGACCACCACCGAAAGCATTGGTTTTCTTAAAGTTTAACAAATGCATATATATGATGGTTGGTGACTGTAGATACATGTGTACCTAGTTTATGTGCTTAAATACAAAAGACTGTTATTTCTTACATATGTGTAGTGTGACGAAGTAATGAAATATGATTTATGATTTTATGTTTACTTATCTTTAATTCATATGTATGAATTTCTTATATAGGTTTGAGGTTGTTGTACACAATTCTAATTCAATAATAATTGAGTAATGTGTTCAACCTAGTCGGATGAGTATTCATGCTAATGGCCCATACTTATGGACCATACGCATGAATATATCATGCTTATGAACCAGTCGCATGACTGAACCAGGAGACTGGATCAGTCATATGATTGAGACATAAGATTGACTCAGTCACACGACTAAACATTCAGTTGTGCATATGGATCAATCGCATGATTAAGTCGCACGACTGAACCATGCTAATGGTTCAGTCGTACGAATGGAAATCACTAACCTATAAATACCACCTAATTCATGGAAAAACATAACACTTTGAGAGATATTATGCATACACATAAACCATAGACGTCCAGAGCATCCCAAACAGCCTGTCCAAGTTCATAGTTCGTTCCTGATTTATTCCTACACGTTCTTAATGTTTAGTTCAATCCTATATTGATCGGGTTATCGTTCTCACTGATTGGATCGCCAATCAAATAGGATTCCGCACTATTTGATCTGGTATAAGCGCAGAATCAGTTAGTACTTCGTACGTACACGGTCCCTAACTAGTGGTAT
The DNA here is from genome assembly GCA_018326385.1 of Flaveria bidentis. Classification (NCBI taxonomy): domain Eukaryota; kingdom Viridiplantae; phylum Streptophyta; class Magnoliopsida; order Asterales; family Asteraceae; genus Flaveria; species Flaveria bidentis. The sequence goes on along the minus strand of BJCM01242454.1, from coordinate 14,341 downwards.
CAGATCTTTGGCTCTTGATTTTGCATTTTATTCAATTAGATTTGGTGTCAAAAATCTAAGTTTTAATCAAAAGAGTCACCATGTTTGCTTCAACAGGTGTTTTCGATGCTTTCCCGCGTTAAAGTTTCGATTTTTCACTATACGGCAGATTAGGGTTCCTAGAAAAATCGTATATTGTGTCAAAGAGTCAAAATTTTCGGTTTTGCAAAGACAACAACCTTCAGTCGCACGACTAGCTCATTCATACGACTGAACTCATTCATTCACTCCATTCGCACAACTGAACTCAGTCGCATTGCTCATTCGCACGGCAGAACAACTCTAGTCGTTTGCTTCCAATCGTCCTATTCATACGCACGATTGAATCCAATCACCCGATTGAATTCATTCGCACTCCTCATTCACACGAGTGATCCATACTCATAGTTCATTCGCACGTTTGTTCCATACTCAAAGTTCATACGCATGATTGAAACTGTCCTGTTCTCCAAGTACCAAGTGTATAGAAATGGAAGATCAATTTGTTGCGTTTCTTGCTGGGAAGGACTCACGCATCCAGAACCTACTACTTCTGGAGAATGAGATTAGTAATCATAATAAACCGCCAAAGCTGTTAACGTTAAATGAATATCCTCAGTGGAAACATTGGTTTGAGATTTACTTAAATGGAGTCGATCCCAATCTTTGGACATCCTTGAGGCTGGTTATACGGTAGCAGTCAATGCAAATGGAGTCAAGTTGATGTTGGGAGGAATGAGATCTAATACTCGACCTAAGAGTATTTGTGAACCTAAAGTTCAAACAATAAGTAAGTCGTCTATTTACCACAAACAGTCCCTACATAAAACTGGTTTATGGAAAGAAAAATCAAGTATAGTGTCTGATAGTGAGGAGAATAAGAAGAAAGATATACCCTTATCCTCTAAAGGACAATAGGTTGAGTTTATGATGTGTGATTCCTCTAGGTCACCCAAGCCAGTTAAAGCTTGGGTCCCAAATCTGAACTAGTAGGGCGTCCAGGCACATGATCGGGAATTCGTCACTCCTTTTCAACATCAAAAAAAATTAAAGGGGGATATGTTTCATTTGCTGGGAACAAAGGAGGTTACATCACTACATAAGGCGAAGTGGGAAATGAGTAAATGAAGTTTGACAAGGTTAACTACGTTCAACAATTACAGAACAACTTACTTTCAGTCTCCCATATATGTGATATAGGATTTAAAGTTGTATTTGACAACAAAAAGTGTTACCTGTTGAAGAAGGACTATGTGATTGAGGAGGATAAGGTTCTTATGTCAGCTTCAAAATATAACGACTTGTATATCTTTGATCTATCAAAAGTCTCCATAACCGATCACACTGTTCTATGCTTCTTGTCAAAGGCAACTGAGAGGGATTCGGTCTCATGGCATAAGAGAATAGGACACATCAATCCTAGGAAGATGAATCATTTGGTTCAAAATGATTTAGTGAATGGTGTAAATGTCAAGAAATTCCAGCTTCCAGACTTCTGCATAGCCTGTAAGAAAGCGAAACAGACCAAGAAAGCTCACAAGGAAAAGAAAGTTAATTAAATTTATATGCCTCTCGAGCTTCTACACATAGATCTATTTGGCCATGTCAGCACAAAGAGCATTACTGGAGATCTGTATTGTTTTGTAGTAACAGATGATTACTCAAGATTCTCTTGGGTGATGTTTCTAAAAGCCAAATTAAAAACTTTTGAATCATTCAAACATCTAGTAACTACTTTGGAATCCCTATAGAAGCTGAAAGTAAGACAAATTCGATCAAACAACGACACAGAATTCAAGAACCAGTCGATGGAGGCATACTATAGAGAGAAAGGAATTGTACATCAGTTCACCTCTGCCTACACTCCACAGATGAATGGTGTTGCTGAAAAGGAAAATAGGAGCTTGATAGAGACAACCTGAACAATGCTAGCTGACTCGAAACTGCCTATTCAATTCTGGAATGAGGCAGTGGCTAATGCTTGTTACACGCTTAATCGAGTCTTAGTGGTCAAACGACATGGGAAAACATGTTATGAACTACTCCAACGACGTAAACCCAACCTGGAGTATCTAGAACCATTTGGCGCACCGTGCATGTTGTTGAATAAGCCTCAGACTGGAAAGTTCACTGAGAAGGCAGAAGAAGGCATCTTTCTCGGATACAACATACCAGACAAGAGAGTTTATAACAACTCAACGGGTCAGGTAGAAGTGTGGTGCAATGTTGATGTTCAAAGATACACCACCCCCCTACTGGAAAAGGACCCTCCTTCTTCTTCAACTATGATGGATTCTTTAAATCCTTAAATCTGCCACCTTCTCATACTGATGACGAGCTTTGTGCAAGGATGATGTATGATGTTCTAAACACTCCTCGACCAGACTCGATATCAACTGCTCCTTTAGATGATACTTCTAGCCCTTTAGGGGGAGACCTTGAAGTAAGTGATTCTTTCTCTGATGATGAAGCAGTTGAGACTGCAAATATGGACTAGGAGGAACAGGTTCCCACCAATGAAAGTACACAAGCATCAAATCCTGATGCATCTGACACTTCGGAACCTCATACTCCAACATCTACAGATACTAAACCTAGGTTTAACAATCTGGATACTGAGGACGACTCCCGAATCTCGAATAAATGTTTATCATCCCTTGGACAACATCATTGGGGATGTTAGATCGGGAGTACAGATAAGAAATCAGCTATACTCAGCTAATTATGCCTCAATCATGGAAAAAGGATATCTTCACGATGGTGCATATCGATGTTTTGTGTCTCAATTTGAGCCAAAATATGTGAGTGAAGCCTTAAACGATGAGGCATGGCTCAGTGCCATGCAAGAATATCTCCTAGAGTTCAAAAAGTTAGGAGTTTGGACCCTTGTGGACAAACCAAAAGTGCTAAGGTGATTGGCACTAAATGGGTGCTGAAGTGCAAGAAAGACGACCAAGGGGTCATAATCAGGAATAAAGCTCGACATGTAGTTCAAGGATTTTGACAAGTGGAAGGCATATATTACAATGAAGTGTTTTCACCGGCGGCAAGGATGCAAGCAATACGTATATTTCTAGCCTATGCATCCTACATGAAGATTAAAATTATCAACTAGATGTGAAGAGTGCATTCCTTCATGGTGAAATCCGTGAAACAGCTTATGTCAGTCAACCCGAAGGATTTGAGGATCCGTATCATCGGGATAGAGTTTACAAACTAGATAAGGCTCTTTACGGGCTCCATCAAGCCCCTAGAGCCTGGTATGAGAAACTCTCAACTCATCTTGTGAAACACGATTTTCGCAGAGGAGTTATTGACTGTACATTTTTCATCAAAGAAAATGATGGAGGTTTACTGATGGTACCGATTTATGTGGATGACATAATCTTCGGTTCTAAAAATGAAAAATTAGGTAAAGAATTCGAATCTGTAATGAAAGTAGAGTTTGAGATGAGTGCCATGGGGGAGATGAAATTCTTTCTCGGTTTACAGGTGGATCAGACACCAAAAGGAATCTTCCTACATCAGACCAAATATGTAGGAGATATCCTCAATGGATTCGACATGGAGAATGCTTCTGCAGCTGGAACTCCACTAGCCATGAACCATGACGTGGTATCCGACGAAAATGGTAATCTGGTTCATGCCACCATGTATAGAGGAATGATCGGATCTCTCATGTATCTCACAGCCTCGCGTCCTGATATCATGTATGCCACGTGTCTTTGCTCCACATATCAGGCGAAACCAAAAGTAAATAATCTCATTGGGGTTAAAAGGATTTTTCATTATCTAAAGGGTACTCCAACACTCGGGTTGTGGTATCCTCATGACGATGACTTTGAGCTTACATCATATAGTGACTCGGACTATGGTGGTTGCAAAATGAATTACAAGTCAACATCAGTGGGATGTCAATTCTTTGGTAGACGGTTAGTCACCTAGCAGTGTAGGAAGCAGACCTCGGTTGCTCTATCAACATGTGAACTTGAAGACGTTGCAGCTGCAAGTTGCTGTTCTCAAATCATTTGGATTCAACAGCAAATGCACGACTACGGTTTGCAATTTTCTAACACCCCTAGTTTTGTTGATAATTCTGCTGCAATTGATGTAACCAAAAATCCGGTCCAACATCATAAACCAAAACACATCGGTATTAAATATCACTTTATATGTGACTGTTTTGAAAAACACTTAATCGATGTTGTTAAAATTAATACTGATTTTCAACGCGCCGACCTCTACACAAAAGCATTTGACAAACCTAGCTTTTTATATCTTTTAGAGGTTAATGGCGTGAAAAAGAAAAGTAATGTGATTCAAGATGAAGACAGTCCTTAGTCTGACGATTAGTTTCTTAGTATATTAGTTATTTTATTTTAGTTTATTTTCCTGTCAATTGAAATCCAAAAACACCAAAAGATTTTTAGTTTTAGAATTTTAGAGGAAGAATAGTTATAGGCTAGTATATAATTTGTTGGAGTATTTAAATACTTAAAAAATGAGGGGGAAGGGCAGGTTAGCTGAGAGAAATGAAATCAAATATGTGATTATGATTCAAAGCTTATGGAAAATGATAGTACACAGGAAACAAATTGGTTGGGTCTTCAAAACTAATTTGCTCTAAATGTGAAATTCAAAGTATAAGTCTGAGAAGTCTAAGCACAACTAAAGAAAAATGATAGTTAAACTAGCCTGCTACTGAGGTGACATAAAGAAAATAGACCTAGAGGTTGCTAGCTAATTATATGATGTTTTGGTAGATTAAACACAATAGATGAGTAGACTTCATTGGTGAATTTTAATTCAAACTAAATTGTTCAACTTGTTGTTGGTTCTCATCTTAACCCTAGTTAACACAGTCAACGCATTTCCAATAAGGAGTGACGAGCAAAATAAACGCCACGAATGTGTGCAGATGACCATAAATATGAGCAAAGCATATGAAAAAAAACTACTAAAAGCAATCAAGCTAATGACTAATGTTGTTGGTGCGTTGTGTCAAAAAGAAAAATTAAATCTCTAACAAGAAGATAGGTTGTGTGCATCTCTGCTATGCAGTGGCACTGACATGAGGATAAGCATAACCTAAGTATTCTAGAATATATTGTTATTTGCGCCTCTCTACTGTGCGATGGCACTGACCTGAGGCTTGGCATCTCTTTGGAAGCTTTTAGAATAGTTTCTTCTTGTCCAATACCTGTAGACCACTCAAAAATCTCCTGAAGAATTTTGATTACTATATATGTATGGGATCCATAAATGCTTGTTGAAATAATGTAATCTAATATATCACTAATGTGAGTCAAAAATTAGTGTATGGATTTAAGTGGACTAGTATACTGACAATCATTGTGGCTGCAATTCTTGATAGTCAAATTCATTATGTGCATCTTATAGCTCTAGTATGATTTCTTGAAAGTGCTATTGGCTCTCAGCCAAAACAAGAATCTAGCATCCAAGTGAATATTAAAAGGGGTTCCCAAATGATTATGATTTACCTATATGATTCCATAATGAATCGTTCCAGAAATGATCAAACTGACTTGAAACTATTCTGCTCAAACCCAAAACAACAAAATATGTCTTGTTTTTTCTTTTAAGTTTCAAAGTTGTTTTCAATTTTCTAGTCTTTTGTAGTGTAGACGTCGGAATATTCAACGAGACCAATTGGTTTTAAATTAAAATGATCATGTCTGAGATGATCAAAGGTCATAATTTTATAATCAATAGTTAAAAAAATTTAAGTGTTTGAAAGTGTAAGAGTTCAAGCTCATAACATTAAGAAAATACCTGATGGCACGTAGCTACTCGGACTGGCATCCCTCCCCTTTCCGGCCCATTTTCAGTTTAAGTTTAGGTTTCTTTTGAAAATTTACCCATTTCACTTAAACTTTGGCTCTGATACCAACTTGTAAGGCCCCATTCCTGGGACGCTCACAGCTTGTCAATCATCACAAATAGAACATATAATTACATTAACTTTACTAAAATCATGCAGCGAAAAACACTTTAAACAAACGTTTCATTTCCTTTAAATCAACACTTTTGCAAAATAATACATCGTTCATTACAAAATATAGATCGTTCATATTACAATGCAAAAACGTTATACAAAAGAACGCCATCCAAAAATTCCAAGTAGCGTCCCCGCGCCATCCTCAGCAATGCTCACCTTCCAACTGGAAAATGCATAAAAAATCAGCGTTGCTGAGTGAGTTCTAGTTTTACAAAACCTTGCATTACCTTACATCTGTTAAAACATTTTCATTACTATCGCACGTGATCACACATCATACATACATCAAGGTAATCATTATTATCTTCATCATTGTTCGTTTCGTACATTTCGCACGTTTTGCACATTTCGTACTTATCGTACTTTTCGTACATTATTATCTTTCACTTCTATCTAGGTCCTGTTGTGTGCTTAACCCCCCTCTAGAGCACCAAGCAATTCATCTAGGGTTAAGCGACAAGGACCCCATATCGCACGTATGGAGTGGTCACTAGGACGGACTCCCCCTGTGTGTGTGAACTCTTATGGGTTAGCCAAGATCGCACGCTATATAACACATAGTAATTAGGAAATCGCACGTATTGGAGCAGTCACCCAGACTGAGCTCTTACTGTGTGTATGAACCCTTATGAGTTAGCCAAAATCGTACGCTATAGACACACACAGTTGAGCTAACAACTCTCATTGAGTTATGAACCTCCTTTCATTTGCTTGCAAGCCTTTTCATTCATTCCTTCATTATGTTCCACTTTCATTATCTTAAATCTTTCACTTCATTAAGATAATACTTTACGTTCATTAACAATACCACACAACGTAAAGTCATGCCATCATACGTAATAAGGAACATAAGGAAACATATCCTACATAACATACATAGCATACAAAATCAATATACATCAGCATCATCATACATAGCATCAATCATACATCATCTTAAACCTCATGCATCGCACATTCCCATACAAAAACATAAACATATCAAGCATAAATCATCATACAACATAACTGACCCACCGCGGGACAGCGCGGGTTCGGGGGCAGCAGCCCTTGACAGCGGGGTCCTAGGGACAGCAGCCCCTAGTGGGGTCCAAGGGGAAACGCCCCTGGCTGGGGCCGTGCTACACAACCTGCAGATAAGTTAACACTCAAGGAGTAGCTTCTCAATCAAGCTTTCAAAGCAAGGGTTGCACTACAAGCTTTTAAAGCAAGGGTTGCACTACACAGCCTGCAGATAAGTTAACATTCAAGGGAGTTAATTTCTACCTAATTTTGCTGCTAATTTCGCTGCAAGATCAGCAGTTTCGTTGCTAGTTTCGCTGCTAGTTTCGCCAGCAGTTTTGCTGGCATCTTCGCTGTCAGTTTCGCTGCCAGTTTCGCCCAACTTTCATTGGATAACCGTGTCTACGAAACTACCTGCAAAACTATAGTTTCGCAGGAAGATCCAAAGTTTCGCTAGACGAACAACTAGTTTCGCTGGATGAGCACCCAGTTTTGACCTAAAACTTCAATCTTTTATTACACAAAAACATGAGTTTTGGGTGAATCTTTGCCACTTTCAAAAACCCCAAACCTAGAATCTGGGTTTACATCAAAAGGAACGATTAAATGATGTTTCTTACCTGGATTCGTGGTGTTTTCTTGTTGTTTGGATGCCCATGAACACTGATCTTCAATCCCGAGCTCAGCTGAGCCTTGAATCTTCAATTCTCTTTACTTTCTCTCTCTACTCTCTCTCTCTCTAGAACTAGAGTATTGAGTTGCAAATGAGAGCTGCTCAAGCTGATCCGTTTATATATACCAGGGCGTTCCCGGGACCTTAAAATCGCCAAACACATATCCCGCGAAGTCTACTCGAACTAAAACCCATATCCATCTTATTTTCATTAAATGTTCTTGTTTAAGCCCATTTTTATTATTTGGCTCGCTTAGACATTATTCGGGGTGTTACATTATCACTAAGGCTGATATGGAAACTGCAACTATGAGAAAGTCTCCATTGATCACTCCTGAACACTTTGATACTTGGTGTCAAAGAATGGAAGGCTTCATCAAGTCTCAAGACTCCAAGATGTGGTACTCTGTTGTTAAAGGACCTTACATACCTAGCACTTCATCTGCTACTGGTAGTGGTATGATCCCAAAGGTTATGGCTGATTTTTCTGATGAACATAGAAAGAGAATAGAGATTGAACGAAAGGCCATGACAGCCCTTCAAACTGCTCTTCCAAACTCCATTTATAGAGGTTTCAAGAAATGAAAAACAACTAAACAGCTGTGGGATGCATTGAAACTAATGTATTGCGAGGGTCCTACTGAAGCCAAGAAGAACAAGAAGGATCTCCTGAAGCAGCAGTTTGAAAACTTCACCTTTAATATAGGTGAAACCATGACTCAACAATACTTCAGGTATGTTAAGATTGTGGATACTCTAATGGATGTTGGAGTATCTCTTGAGAACAAAGACATTGTGAAGAAGTTTATGTCCTCTCTTCCTAGACAATGAACACATTGTTGTGTTGTTATCAAGAGGACTGAGAACCTTATGACTCTTACTCTGGCTGAGTTGTATGGTATTCTCAATGGATACTAGATGGAGATGAACATGCAAAACTCATCTGGTAACTTTAGCAATCGAATGAGTTCAGCCCTTCATGTGACTAAAAAGAATAGTATAGAACCTCAACATCATCCCATATGCTACCCTGACACCCCATAAAAGGGTCCATTCATCACCTTCCCATAGACTCCAAGATAAAGCTACTCTCAAGAAAGTCCCTTCCAAAAGGCAAGTTCTTCTTAGCCTTTTGTTTCTGCTGATGAATCCATAGGAAACTTTCTCTTCACCCTTGAAGACTTGGACTGTATCCATCCAGATGATCTGGAGTATATGGAGATAGTTTATTAGATGGATCTTCTCACTCATAGAGACAAGAAGTTCTATAAGAGGACAGGGAGGAAGTTTCCTAGCAATGCAGCCACTGGAAACTTTGGGCTGGATAAAATCAAGGTAAAGTGTTACAACTATAATCAGATGGGACATTTTACTAGAGAGTGCAAGGAACCAAGAACAAATGGTGGCCAAACTCAAGCCAGACCAAACTACACTAAGAGAGCTCCCCAGAATGATACAAGTCCTACAACTTAGAGATGATATTTGATCTTGAGTCCTTGAGTATCTAAAAATCTGATTTCAAAAAGGTTGAAAATGATTATAAGTTAAAAATAGAGGACTTAGAGAAACTACTTCAGTTCTTAAACCTAAGCACACAAATTATAGGGCTCAAATCAAGGATCTCATAGCCAAGTTGACTGAATGCTAGGCTAAGCTTGTGATCAGCAAAGCCAGGGTAGAAAAATGTGTTCTTGAAGAAGAGACCTTCAAAAACATGATATCCTCATCCTTGCATGCAAAAGCTTGTTATCAGAATAAGCAGGGACTGAGATCTTGTGAGATACCTCCTCCATACATAGTTTTGTCTGTAAGATCTCCTAGGTGTGGAACTTATGAAGATAAGCTTCCCCTCATAGACCCTTTGACTGAAAAGAATGAAGAGGAGATGGTGAAGAATGGCTCTGAGAAGACTGAAGAAGAGCATTCTAAGAAGGGTCATCATCCCTCTGAGGAAAGTAAAGCTATTAGGATGACCAAGTCCAAGAGAAAGAACTTGATCAGAAAGAGCAAGAGAAAGGCAAAGAAGGCTCAAGAGATCAAGGTCACCTTCAAAACAAGTCTTTTTTTCTGCATTATTTGAAGTTGTTAAAGTTGAGGACACAAACTTGAACTCCAACAACAAGAGTTCTAGTTCATGTCCAAATCATCCCATCATCAAGAAGAAGGCTAATAAGTTATGCACCACCACTCTACAACATGAACCATCAAGCTCCAAAGGTAGTTCTAACCCCATAAGAATTGCCACATCATCTGAGATGATGATGATAGAGAGTGAAAGTGATCAAGTTCAACTTTGTTCTCAAAAGAAGACTTCTAGAAGGAAGAAAATGGACTGTGTTATGTGCTGGAGTACCTCTAACTTTGCTATGGATTATGTTTACAATCCAAAGAGTACTCTCCACATCACAAAGAAAGAAACTTCTAAGAGTCTGGAGAAGAAGAAGCAAGCTTCGGAAGGAAAATCTTTTCCTTTCGGAAGCTCCAAAATAAAGAAGAAGACAAGTGGAAACTTGCCTTCGGAAGAAACTTTGGTCTCAGAAGGAAGGACTAATTCCGAAGTACTAAAGCCTACTGCAGTAAAAGCAAGATCTTCCAAAGGCCCAATCATCAAAATTTCCGAAGTCAACAAAACTTTCGAAGTAATGAAGGACAAGTCTAAGCTTCCAAAGGTGGTGTGGAAGTCAAAGAAAGACCAAATGGCTGAAAGTTCTTCATCAACTTCAGCAAATGAACTCTCTAGCATGACTATAGGATCAATTACTGTTGCATTGTCTTCAACTTCTTTTGATGAGCCCAAGACCAATGAGTCTTGGGTTTCCAAATGTAACTAACCATCTCTTTTGTGCAGAAACGGCTCAAGACAAACAAGAATGTGTGGATCATTGACAGTGGCTGTTCCAGGCACATGACATGTAATAGGTCACTACTCCAAAAGTTTGAAAGAATTGATGGAGGATGAGTTTCTTTTGGAGGAGATGCAGGAGGTTACATTACAGGAAGGAGCAAGTTCACAAATGGTAAGCTCAACATTGAAAAGGTAAATTTTGTCAAGGAGCTTGGGTACAATCTTCTGAGTGTATCCCAATCTTGTGATCAGAGTCATAACATACTCTTTACTAAGCATGAGTGCATTGTTCTTAAGCTCGGGGTGGTCATTCCTTATGTGCATATCCTTCTCAGAGCCTCTAGGAGAGGGAACATGTACAAGATGAATTTGTAGGAAACATCTCCCTCATGAGAAGTTTCATGCTTTCTATCTAAAGCAATAGTGGTAAGTCTTTCATCTGGCATAAAAGAATGTGCCATGTAAACTTTAAAAACATGAATAAACTTATTAAGAATGATTTAGTAACTGGAATGCCAATGAAAGAGTTTACAAGTGATGATTATTGTGTGGCACGCCTAAAAGGGAAGCAACACAAGGTATCTCACAAGCCAAAGGAAAGAAACTCCATCACTACTCCCCTATAGTTGTTACATATGGATCTCTTTGGCCCTACCAGTGTAATGAGTCTAAGAAGGACCTCTTACTGTTTAGTGATCACAGATGACTTTACAAGATTCATATAGGTTTTCTTCTTTAGAACTAAGGATGAGACTCCTGAGATTCTGAAGAATTTCATCTTAAAGATTGAGAATCAATTTCATCACAAGGTCAAGACCATAAGATGTGATCAAGGAACTGAATTGAAGAACCAAATCCTTGATACATTTTGTGATGAAAAGGGTATTACAAGACAATATAATGCTCCTAGGACTCCTCAGCAAAATGGTGTTGCTGAGAAGAGAAACAGGACACTTATTGAAGCTGCAAGAACTATATTGTTTGACTCTAAACTGCCAATTACCTTCTGGGCTGAGGCATTCAGTACTATCTGCTATGTGCAAAATAGAGTTTTAGTGGTTAAGACTCATGGTAAGACTCCTTATGAACTTTGGCACAAGAGGAAACCTTTCATTGGTTTTCCCAGGTCATTTGGATGTCCTTGCACCATCTTGAATACCAAAGATCAAATTGCCAAGTTTCTGAGAAATTAGATGAAGGACACTTTATTAGATACTCTTCCTAAGCTAAGGCTTATAGAATATACAATTTCAGAACTAGAGTAGTTGAAGAGTCAGCCATTGTGACTTTCAAGAGCACACTCCCAGTGGCTATTTGATCTTGATTTAGTTACTAACCGTTTTAACAAATATTATGAGCATGTTTCAGGGCCTATAGATATATTACGTACAGGTGATCCTGATCCAAGATTTAAGCTAAGAAGACCTTCAAGCTACACATTTTCAGCTCCGGTGGTAAAAAAATCCTGCAAATGAAACTTCTACCAGCACATCAATGACAAATCCTGTTGATGCTTCTAGAGTGCCTACAAGTTCTAGCTTAGAGGTACACAACTCAAAAGAAGAAGCTTCAAATGTTGGAGAGCAGGGTGGTGGTGACAGTGATCAGGAATTTCTTGATGCTGATAGCCTCTCCATTGATGACAACATCAATGATATCACACACTCATTGGATCAAGTTAATCTTGATAAGTGTGCTAATATGGAGGGTGAATCCTTATTGCCAGATCTGAATTTCTCTCATTTAGATCTATGTAAGCAACTTGCATTGATCCCTTAACTAAGGATCCACAAGTCTTACACTTCCACAAACATCATTAGAGATTTTGATATAGGGGTAAGAACAAGAGGACAAACCCATGATGCAAATGTTTTTCTTCACTCTTGTTTCCTATCCTAGATAGAGCCAAAGAAAATTGATGAGGCTCCAAAGGATGGAAGTTGGATTGAAGCTATGTAAGAGGAGCTGCTTCAATTCAAAAGGAAGAAGGTTTGGAACTTATGTCATCTTCCTCATAGGAAGACTACTATAGGAACCAAATGTGTGTTAAGGAATAAGAAGGATGATAGAGGACTTGTCATCAAGAACAAAGCAAGAATGTTTGTTCAAGAGTATACTCAAGAAGAAGGAATTGACTAAACAAATGTCTTTTCTCCTGTAGCAAGACTTGGAGTAATCAGGATATTCCTAGCTTTTGCTGCATCCAAGAACTTCAACGTTTACCCGCTTGATGTCAAGTCTACTTTTCTTTTAGGGTTTGTGATGAAGAGGTGTATGTCAAACAAACACCTGGGTTTGCAGATCCTGATCATCTTGATTATGTCTGCAAGCTTGATAGGCTCTTTATGGGATGCACCAAGCACCAAGGAAGTGGAATGAGACTCTATCACAGTATCTTTGTCAGCATGGCTACAAGAGGGGTACTATTGATGGAACTCTCTTCATTAAAGGAATAGGAAATGACATTATGCTAGTTCAAGTATATGTGGATGGCATTATCTTTGGGTCAACTAATTCAAAGCTCTGCAAAGACTTTGAAAAACTGATGAAAGGCAGGTTTGAAATGAGTGCCATGGGAGAACTCAATTTCTTAAGTGAAGGAAGTTAAAAATGGCATCTTCATAAGTCCGTCAAAGTATGTTCAAGATATACTTAAAATATTCAATATGACTGATTGTAAGGTTACTAAGACATCCATAGCTGGAAACCATTCCCTTGGACCTGATCTTAAGGGGGAGTGTGTTGATGATCATCACTTTAGGGCAATGATTGGGTCTCTTATGTACCTCATAGCTAGCAGGCCTGATATCATGTTTGCTCTATGTATTTGTGCAAGATTTCAAGCCAATCACAAGATGTCACACCTAATCTATCAAAAGAATTCTAAGATATCTCAAAGGTGCTCCATCACTTGGCCTTTGGTATCCAAAGAACTCTGACTTCAATATGTATGCTTATGCAGATAGTGACCATAGTGGCTGCAACATGATTGTAAAGTCTATATCAGGGGGGTGTCAATTTCTTGGTGGAAGGATAGATTCTTGGCAATGTAAAAAACAATCTTGTGTATCAGCATCAACTTCCAAGACTGAATACATTGTTGCTGCAAGATGTTGTGCTCAAGTGCTTTCGATTCAAAATCAAATGATGGACTATGGATTCAACTTCAAGGAAACTCCCATGAACATAGACAACAATAGTGCTATCTAAATCACAAAAAATCCTGTGCAACACTTAAGGACAAAGCACTTCAATATCAAGTCTTATTTGATTAGAGATAACTTTGAAAAGTGATTAATCAAACTAGTCAAAGTTAAGACAAATAAACAATATGCTAATCTGTTCACCAAAGCTTTTGATAAACAAAGATTCAAATATCTTGTATCAGCTATTGGGATGATTAACTTTGAGTAGCTTTTCTTAAAACTTAATCATATTAATTTCAAAACTTGTTTGTCCTAAGTTGTCTATTTCATCACCTTCATAAGCCCTTGTTCTCTTTGGAAGTAAAATCCTTTTAAAAGACATTCCTTTGATTTTTTGAAAATTTTGATCTCTTTATCCATCAGAAGATTTAAAATTACCTTCGGAAGAAAATTATGTCTTAGCAAATAAATATCTACTTAAGCCATTTTTCAAAAGAGCAAACCTCTGAGAAACTATCATCTTTCTCAGAAGTTGCATGGCAAACCGCCATGCAACTTCATAGACAACACAACCAGGTTGCTCTGTTGAACTCTAAGAAAGATGATAGTTTCTCAGAGGTTTGCCATTTTCTGGCTCT
>BJCM01242447.1:0-10748 GCA_018326385.1 Flaveria bidentis | reverse complement strand
AAGTGGGGGTCTTTGGAGATCTTATCTTGTGTGTTGTGATTAACCCTTAGGAAAGACCAAATGACAACACTTGTGATGGCAAACAAGTGTGGTCAACTTAGTGGCTATGGTTATGCATTTGTGATTGTATCATTATGCTTGTTTGGTTGTTTGTTATATGCTGGTGGTTTGATATTTGGATGTGCATAACAAACTTATTAACAAACATAACAAGCTGAAAATATATGGTTCCTTATCAGTAAGTGATTAATAAAAGGTTTCTAAAAGGATTAATGATTTTAACAAAAAAGGTTTTTACTAAAAGAGAACCTTAGGGTACCATGTATTTGAAAGCATGCAAACACAAGGTACATAGAATATTGAAAACTAGAATTAATGAAAACTAAAATCCCTTTGGAAATAAGTTTATCACCATCCTTTTAGACGACACTCGAATCACTTGAGAACTATTTGTGGGATAAAGGTCACCTAACCACTTTTAGGGAACTTGTGTGTTTGAGGTGGGCTTAATGTATTTGTGGGATAAAGGTCACCAACCACTTGTATGTGTAAACTCACACGTTTGTGTAAGTAGCACTACTTGAATTGGAAACCATGTGCATAGGGCCACCGAAGGATGGTGTATAATGGTGTTGATGGGATTTTACATGCCAACTAAATATGAGATTTTTAACCGATTCCATAAGGCTAGAAGTTGCAGTAGGTTGCAATTGTCAAATGTTGACTACGATGTTAATTTAAATAATAGGATAAATGTCACCTAACCATCATTTAAATGTAAAGTTAGATTCTAGAATTTAATTATTGATTGTCTATGAGACATGAAAAGGTTATTAATAATTAAAATTTAATTTTTCAGAAATATGAATATGAACATTATAAATTTTGTAGAAATGGCCGCAAACAATAATGCTACCACCCCGACCGTCCATACCCTATCGCTGAGAACCATCTTAGAGAGTGATCGTCTTAACCATAATAACTTTATGGAATGGTTTCCAAACTTGAGAATTATTCTCAAGAAAGATAAAAACGCCTATGTCTTTGATGATCCCATTCCTGACCAACCCGACCATGAAGATTGAAGCCACGGTGATCGCATCGAGAGGCTTAACTGCCCCGTCTCCAAGGAGTTGGCCACATATTTGATCCTTAATGACCTAACTAAAAGGTTTGAGATGTTCATAATGAATTACAATATGAACGAGTGGGACAAGAGCATTGGTGAGCTTCACGCGATTCTCAAAACAGCTGAGGCAAGGATAGGTAGAAAGGTTCTACCTGTTCTCTCGATCAATGAGGGAGGCAATAAGAAAAGGCCATTCCCCGATCCCAAAGCAAATGTTGCCAAAGGAAAGGGGTACATCAAAGGCAAAGGGAAAGGGAAGGCTAAAGCAGAACCTCCAAATCCTAAGCTTAAGAAGCCTAAGGTAACAGAGAACGATCCATGCTTTGAGTCTGGTGAGATAGGACATTGGAAAAGGAATTGTCCAACCTATCTCAAAGAGTTGAGAAATAAGAGGGATGTTGGGCAAACCGCAGGTACATCTTTCATGATTCATATTAGTTTAAATAATATTTCTTCAAACACATGGATATTGGATACCAGATATTGAACTCACATTTGCAATTTGTTGCACTTCAAGAAGGGAGACACAAGTCTCTACATGGGCAACAGAGCAAAATTTGATGTCGAAGCCCGAGGAGACTATATTTTCAATCTTTCAAATGGTTTGGAAGTTGTTCTTAAGAACATATTGTATGCTCCGAGTTTGACTAGGAACATAGTTTTTGTTTCTCTTTTAAAACAATGTGGTTATGAATTAAAGTTTGTTAACAATGGTATTTATGTTTGTATGGATGATGTAATTTATTTCATGGCTATGCCTTTTAATGGTATCTATGAATTGGTTCATGATGATTCATCCTATAATAACTCATTATACTAAACAAGAACCGATAAACATAAAATGAGTTTAAGTAATTCTTATCTTTGGCATTGTCATCTTGGTCACATATTCAAGAATCGGATTCAAACACTTCAAAGAATGGTCTTTTGAAAACAAATGAAAATGGTTCATTTGATAAGTGTGAATCTTGTTTACAAGGTAATATGACCATGTCTCCCTTTAGTGGTACTAACAAGAGGGCAAAAGACTTATCGGAATCATACATTCGGATGTATATGGTCCATGTAAGGCCCCGTTCCCGGGACAGTTACAACTGGTCTATCATCGCACATAAAACATATATTTAAATTTATCTTAACTAAATACCACAGCGGAAACATTTAAAGATGACATTTCATTTCATTATAAAGGTTTTTGCAAAATAATACGTCGTTAACCAGTTACAAAATACGTGTTGCATTACATCACAAAAGCATTATATAAATGGATGCCATCCAAAAGAGCTGAGTAGCCGCCCTGTGCCATCCTCAACAATCATTACCTGCCAACTGGAAAAACATAAAAGTCAGCGTTGCTGAGTGAGTTCTAGTTTTATAATAAAACATACTTTTCTTTCATTAAAATCTTTTTTTACTTTCATGCGATCATACATCATAAGTACACATAGATAATATCATTATTATCTTCATCATTCATTCATTCATTAACTTCATTCTTTCATCGTACGTCATTTACATTAACTTTCCGTCATCATTACATCTTTTCCTTTCCATAAAACCATAAACTTTACCCTTTTGTTCATGGTACTTGACCTAGGCCTATCATAGACCTTCTATAACGCTACACTGCACCTCTGGTCACAGTACCTAAGGTAAAGTTTAGGTGTACCATTGCCATGTGTAATACCTTTCTGTTCATGGTACTGGACCTAGGTCTATCTTAGACCTTCTATAATGGTGCACCACACCTCTAGTCACAGTACCTAAGGTATGCAGCAATGGTTTTATACAAATGGTCAATCACAAAGAAAGACACCAATGTGCATCCTCCCGGGGTAGCAAACCCATACACCGTTGGGCTAACACCTTTCAATGGCGTGTCCCAACATACAAGGCTTGCAAGACATTTTTTACTTTCATCATTCATTAATGCATGCATACATCATGTTCCTCTTTTCATTATCTTCCACTTTACGTTACATAATAGTTTCATTTATTTCATTAACGTAACACGTAAAGCCACAGGAAAGATAAACATACATCATAAGGAACATAAACATAACATTTAGTCATCATCATGCATAATCATACAACATCATACATCATCATCATGCATACGTATCTGTCATACATCATAACATACCCATCATAACATCTTTGGCCTCAAACCGTTAACTTACATACCCCCAGGAATCTCCGATGTCAAAGCCTACATTTCACCTTTTTCCCAGAAGTTAGAAAACAGTCAAAGTGTTTATCCGCATTTTTTATGGTTCATCCGCATTTGTCTTAATTCATCCGCATTTGTTCATGTTCATTCGTATTTACTATAGTTCATCCGCATTAACCTTACTTATCCGCATTTGCTATTGTTCATCCGCATTTGGCTTACTTCATCTGCATTTCATCCATTTCTCATCCGCATTGACTTATTTAGTGGTTAATGCTCATCTGCATTAAATGTCATTCGCATTCATCCAATGCTCATCCGCATTTACTTACTTAGTGGTTAATGCTCATCCGCATTAACTATCATCCGCATTTCATCCATTGCTCATCCGCATTGACTTACTTAGTGGTTAGTACTCATCCGCATTAACTGTCATCCGTATTGACTTATCATGCTCATCCGCATTGACTTTTCAACACTTAGGCAGATTCTAAAACATAACTTATGAGCCTAAAACATCAGATTTAAGTTCCCAATCCCCATCCATCATGTTCTAAGCTTAAGTATTACCTTCTAAGCCTTAGAAACACCATCATACATCATCAAGAATGAACATAGTCACACATCACAACATAACATCAACATACACACAATTAAGCATACGGGTCCAAAACCCAGTTTAATGAAAATGTACATTCATACATTTCTAGCCCCAAAATCAGTAAAACATGTAAAAAGTGGGGTTCTTGAACTCACCTTTGCAGCTCCTGAGTATGGCTTCTTCCAAACTTGTTTGCAAATTGAATTCAACCACCTAGAAACCCAGTACAACATACCCGAACACAAACAAACACACATAAGCATAAACCCGAGGATATAACCAGTCAAGAACATCATAAAACCATAAATTCTTACCTTGAATTTGAATTCTTTTTTGTTCTTCCTTAAAAACCGAGAGTTCTTTGCTCTCTTCCCTTCTATCTCTAAAATATCCAAGAATTGGTGATGTGTGTGACATATGGGTGGCATAGTTTTATAAAACCATACATCATAGTTTTATAATATCATTATTATCTTCATCATTCATTCGTTCATTAACTTTTGTTCATTCATCGTACGTCATTTACATTCACTTTCCTTCATCGTACATCTTTTCCTCATCGTACATCTTTTCCTTCATCATCGTACGTCATTTACATTCACTTTCATTCATCGTACGTCATTTACATTCACTTTCCTTCATCGTACATCTTTTCCTTTCTAGCAAACCATAAACTTTACCTTTCTGTCATGGTACTAGACCTAGGCCTATCATAGACCTTCTATAATGGTGGATCGCACCTCTGGTCACAGTACCTAAGTTAAAGTTTAGGTGCACATTGCCATGTGTAATAACTTTCTATTCATGATACTGGACCTAGGTCTATCATAGACCTTCTATAACGATGTATCGCACCTCTAGTCACAATAACTAAGGTATGCAGCAATGGTTCTATACAAATGGTCAATCACAAAGAAAGACCCTGATGTGCATCCTCCTGGGGTAGCGAATCCACACACCATTGAGCAACACCTTTCAATGGCGTGTCTTGACATACAAGGCTTGCAAGACTTTTTTTACTTTCATCATTCATTAATGCATGCATTCATCATGTCCCTCTTTTCATTATCTTCCACTTTACGTTACATAATACTTTCATTTCATTTATTAACGTAACACGTAAAGCCACGGGAAAGATAAACATACATCATAAGGAACATAAACATAACATTGAGTCATCATCATGCATAATCATATAACATCATACATCATCATCATGCATACACATCAATCATACATCATAACATACCCATCGTAACATCTTTGAGCTTAAAGTGTTAATCCACATTTACTATGGTTCATCCGCATTTACTATAGTTCATCCGCATTTGTCTTACTTCATCCTCATTTGTTCCTGTTCATTCACATTTACTATAGTTCATCTGCATTAACCTTACTTATCTGTATTTGCTATAGTTCATCCGCATTTGTCTTAGTTTATCCGCATTTGTCTTACTTCATCCGCATTTGTCTAACTTCATCCGCATTTCATCCATTGCTTATCCGCATTGACTTACTTAGTGGTTAATGCTCATCCGCATTAACTGTCATCCACATTTCATCCATTGCTCACCCGCATTGACTTACTTAATGGTTAATACTCATCTGCATTAACTGTCATCTGCATTTCATCCATTGCTTATCTGCATTGACTTACTTAGTGGTTAATACTCATCCGCATTAACTGTCATCCATATTGACTTATCATGCTCATTCGCATTGACTTTTCAACACTTAGGTAGATTCTAAAACATAACTTACGAGCCTAAAACATCAAATTTCAGTTCCCAATCCCCATCCATCATGTTCTAAGCTTAAGTCTTACCTTCTAAGACTTAGAAACGCCATCATACATCATCAAGCATGAACATAGTCACACATCACAACATAACATCAACATACACACAATCAAGCATATGGGTCTGAAACCCAGTTTAATGAAAACATACATTCATGCATTTCCAGCCCCAAAATCAGTTAAAACGTGTAAAAAGAGGGGTTCTAGAACTCACCTTTGCAGTTCCTGAGTATGGCTTCTTCCAAACTCGTTTGCAAATTGATTTCAACCGCCTAGAAACCTACTAAAACATATCCGAACACAAACAAACACACATAAGCATAAACCCAAGGATATAACTAGTCAAGAACATCATAAAACCATAAATTCTTACCTTGAATTTGAATTCTTTTTTCTTCTTCCTTAAAAACCGAGAGTTCTTTGCTCTCTTCCCTTCTATCTCTAAAATATCCAAGAATTGGTGATGTGTGTGACATATGGGTGGCCATACCACATTTTACACCCACTTTTCAATCATTTTGTCCTTTTGGACACTTTTTACCCCTAGACTTGGGTTTTATTTCTTTTTCTTCTTTTTCTTCACTTTATTCTTCTTTCTTGTCTTTAAAAAAATAACCGGGTGTTACAATCCATTTAAGACAATGACTAGAAATGGTGAAAGATACTTCATTACCTTTACCGGCGATTATAGTCACTATGGTTATGTGTACCTGATGACACATAAATATGAAGCCTTTGAAATGTTCAAAATGTTTAAGAATGAAGTAGAAATTCAACTCAATAAAACTATCAAAGTTCTTCATTCAGATAGAGGAGGTGATTACCTCAGTGAGGCCTTTCAGGACCATCTAAGAAGTTGTGGGATCATCTCACAACTTACTCCACCTAGAACACCACAACATACTGGTGTGTCTAAAAGAAGAAACCTAACTCTATTGGATATGGTTCGATCTATGATGGCTATAAGCTCTCAACCTCTTTCATTTTGGGGTTTCGCATTACTCTTCGTGGCTCGTATTTTGAATATGGCCCCGACAAAGAAAGTGGATTCAACACCCTTCAAAATATAGTTTGGAAGAGTTCCATCGCTACCATATTTAAAAGTATGGGCTTGTGAAGCTTATGTTAAGCTAAACACCCAAAACAAGTTGGAAATTCGATCCACCAAATGTATATTTGTTAGATATCCTAAAGATTGTATAGGATACTACTTCTTTGATCCAAAGAGCAAAAGGTGTTTATTGCTCGAAAGACAGAGTTCTTGGAAGCTATGTTACTTATGGAAGGAATGGCGTATAGAACAGTGGAATTTGATGTGGATCAAGATCCACAAGTCGATACACGTTTGGTTGACACTAGCAATCAACAGGAGGTTGTTGATGATGATCAAGAGGTTGATCGATACACACAAAACGTTCGCAGATCTGGTAGAGTTAGGTTTCCACATGAAAGATCTAGATTTTTCATGAACGGATGCTATGTGGTTGACTCTGATGAGCCAACTACATACCATGATACGATGTCCGATTTGGATTGTGACAAATGGTTGGAAGCCATGAACGTAGAGATGCAATCCATGTATAACAACCAAGTTTGTGAATTGGTTGACCTAACACTTAACTCCAAACTGGTTGGATGCAAGTGGGTTTAAAAGAAGAAAATGAATATGCATGGAAACTTGGATACTTACAAAGTAAGACTTGTAGCAAAAGGTTTCACTCAAACTCAAGGGGTTCATTATGATGAAACCTTCTCGCTTGTGGCAATGCTAAAGTCAATTAGGATATTATTTTCCATAGCTCAATATTATGACTATGAGATTTGGCAAATGGATGTCCAAACCGCTTTTCTTAATGGACATCTTGAAGAGACTATCCATATGGTTCTGCCTGATGGTTTTGTCGATCTACAACATCCTAGTAAAGTATGCAAGTTAAAAAGATCGATATAGGGATTGAAACAAGCATTGAGAAGTTGGAATCAACGTTTTGATGAAGAGATCAAGAAATTTGGTTTCATCAAGAACACTGACGAAGCTTGTGTATATAAGAAGGCTAGTGCAAGATTGGTTAATGTCACTAACACTTTTTTTTCTCTCAAACTCACTTGAACAACACTCGGATGAAGGCAGAGTCAATATGAGTTGATCATAATATAATAAGTAGTAAAGAACACAAGAAGTAATTTTAAAGGTACTTGCATATATTGCTTCTCAACTCAAATGTTACAAGACTCTTACAAGCATGGTTTATGAGTTACAATGAGAAACTATATATAATACTACCTATAGCCGAATATACTTTGATTCCAGTTGGGATCCTATAAATAAAGCAAATACTACAATGCTAGAGTTAATGTATCTTAGATAAAGTCTTATCCATGATATGGTAACAGTGGAATAAAGTATGGTCAAATACATGGCTTTTGAGAAAGCACCATGCAATATCTCAGATGTTTGCAACGGGTTGTCACAGACCATACTTATGTCCACCGGTTCATAGTAGTGTCTTCCAAAGGTTAAATGGCTTCGGAAGAACAAGTACTTCCAAAGCCATTTATACTTTAGAAGAGGCTACTTCTTCTGAGGCTAGAGAACTTCTTTTTTCTTCATACTTCGGAAGCAGTCTTCTGAATTCATCTTCTTAGACTTGATCTTCGGAAGTAAGTTCTTTGACTTCGGAAGTAGAGTTTTTCTTCGGAAATTGATCTTTCACTTTGTCTTTGGAAGAACTCTACAAGCTTAAGAAGTTCCACACTTGGCTTCGGAAGCCTTTGTAAGTAGCATCAAAATTTGACTAAGTGATTTGGTTTTGGTTGCACCAGCCTTCTTCTTGATCCAACAGCTAGTGGGAGCATAATTACATTCTTAGTATTGTATGTGGATGACATATTAATTTTTGGAAATGATATTCCAACCATGGAAGGTGTTAAAACCTGGCTTGGAAGTTGTTTCTCCATAAAAGATCTCGATGAAGCCACCTATATTTTAGGAATAAAGATCTATAAGGACAGATCGAGGGAGTTGGGTTTAAACCAAAGTGCATATATTGATAAAATCTTGAAAAGGTTTAAGATGGAAAACTCTAAAAAAGGTATGGTACCTATTCAAAGAGGGACAATATTGAGTACATATGAATGTCCAAGCTCAAAGGATGAGCAAGGTCGAATGAAGGACATTCCATATGCGTATGCTATAGGATCCATCATGTATGTGATGATATGGACTAGATCGGACGTGTCATGCACGTTAAGCATGACAAGCAGATATTAGCAGAATCCAGGTAATAGCCATTGGATGGTTGTTAAAAGTATATTTAAATACCATAGGAGGACTAAGTATATGATTCTAATTTATGGATCTAATGAAGAGGAACTCGTTGTTAAGGGTTACACGGATGCGAGTTTCCAAACTGATCGAGATGATTCTCGATCACAGTCGCGGTATGTATTCATTATGAATGGAAGAGCAGTGTCCTAGAACAGTTCAAAACAAGATGTGGTAGCGTTGTCCACTATAGAATCTTAATACATAGCCGCCTCATTAGCAGCTCAGGAAGCTGAATGGATACATAGCTGCCTCATTAGCATTGTCCAATATGTCTGTAGTGCTGACTAGCTAAAGTATAACACTTTTCTCAACACCATTGTACGCCATGATTTAGTGACCCTATGCACATGGTTCCCGATTCAAGTCGTCCTACTTACATGCACATGTGCGTTTACACATACAAGTGGTTAAGTGACCTTTATCCCACAAATACGTTAAGCCCACCTCAAACACACAAGTTCCCTAAAAGTGGTTAGGTGACCTTTATCCCACAAATAGTCTTAAGTGATTTGAGTGTCGTGTAAAAGGATGGTGTTAAACTTGTTTCCAAAGGGATTTTAGTTTTCATTAATTATAGTTTTAAAAACTCTACGTACCTTGTATTCGCATGCTTACAAATACATGGTACCCTGTGGTTCTTTTTTAGTAATAACCCCTTTTATCGGAATCATTAATCCTTTAATAACATTTTTTAGTCACTTAATGATTAGGAACCGTAAATTTTTAGCTTGTTTTATTTGTAAATGAGTTTGTTATGCACATCCAAATATCAAACAACCATCATATAACAAAAAACCAAACAAGCATAATCAAACAAGCATAATCAAACAATCACAAGTGCATAACCATAGCCACTAAGTTGACAACACTTGTTTGCCATCATAAGTGTTGTCATTTGGTCTTTCCTAAGGGTTAATTACAACACAAAAGATAGGATCTTCAAAGACCCCCACTTGAAGTTGCATCCAAATGCTTCAAGTCCTTCTCTTTGTGCCTTCCCTTTGTGCTTCCATCTTGTGCATCTTCTTTTGAAAAATTTATATCCTAATACAAATTTTCTAATAAAAGAAAATACACCTAATCAATTTATTACATCACCATTGAATGAATATACAAATTACATCCAAATACAACCACAAAAGAATAATATTACAACCCATTATGAATGAAATCAACCAAAACAAACATCCATCCAAAACCAAATCAACACAAGGTCAAAGCTAGGTTATGTACCAATATTAAACAACATTCAAGAACCAATATAAATCTCCATTTAACCCCTATATTTTCGGCCAACATAAACCAATAATCTAGGGTTTTGTCCAAACAAAATAAATCAACCATTTGACATCTATCTTTCAAGCTTTAATCATAAGCATGTAAGATATAACCTTGGAAGACTGGGGATTCAACATATCAGCACAAAACAACCCCTATTAGGTTGTTAAAATCCCATAAAACCAATTTTACAAGGACATAAGAAGCTAGTTATCCACATATCCGGCTCTAGATGCAAATGATGTTGGATCCTTTATGCCCAAGACACATAGAACATTGATGTGGTTAGTACATTATGATCCAAGTCGGGTCATACCCAATAACAAGCTTAGCAAGCACCAATTAACATTTAGTTGATGATATGATCATGCAATTAAATAAATACACCATTTTAGAAAATGGGTTTTCTAAATAGATTATGTGTGAGAAAGAACAACTTATGAG
>BJCM01242444.1:0-12125 GCA_018326385.1 Flaveria bidentis | reverse complement strand
ATCTTGAGGCAGACATTAAGACTTGGTCCTCCGGGATCACATAGTCCTTTTTCAGGACATAGCACTTTTTGTTATCAAAAACTACCTTAAAACCTTTGTCACATATTTGGGACACAGAAAGTAAATTGTTTTGAAGTTGTTGAACGTAGTTTACCTTATCAAACTTTACTTTCTGGTTCCCTACCTCCCCTTGAGCTTGATGTAACCTCCTTTATTCCCGCAAAAGAAACATGACCTCCTTTAATTTGTTTGACATTTGACAGGAGTGCCCAGTTTCCAGTCATGTGCCTTGAAGCTCTGCTATCTACGATCCAAGTATTTTAATCAACACTATAGCGAACACCCTGCACATTCAATGGAAATCATTAGTTGAGGTTAGGTACCAAGCCTTAACTGGCTTGGGTGACCCAGAGGCATCACACATCATAAATTCCACCCATTGACCTTTTGAGGGTAAGGGAAGATATGTTGTCTTCTTGTTCTCATTATCAAATTCAAGGATAGATTTCTCTTTCCATAATCCAGACTTATGTAAGGCCTGTTTGTGATAAACAGACGACTGGGTGATATGTTGAACTTTAGGTTCACTGACTCTTTTTGGTGGAGTCATTAAGCTTCTTTTGGAAGAGCTTACTTTAGTGTCATAAAGTTCAACCTTTTTCTTTGGCGTCTGATAATAAGGAGAATAAGACGCAATGTGTCCATACTTTCCACAATTGTAGCATGATCTGCTTTCAACTTGACGATTTAAATGTTTCTGTGGAGAAGTGTGTGACACACGTGTGACATTGTTTTGTTTGGGTTTTGACATTTCTTGCTTAGATGATTTATCTGGTTTAACAAAATTAATTGTTTGAATGTTTTTAACATCTTTTCTTTTCTGTTTCTCTGGACTTAGACATGAAGCACATGTGTGGTTAACTTATTTGGTCTTTTTGGGTTCAGAATTAGACTTACTTGACCCAGACTTAACTTTAACCTTTTCAAGTTGTTCGTCTAGATTAACACAAGGCATTTTACCTTGTGATATTGAGGTGGCCTCCTTTAGTTTAGTGCTAGATTCATTAGGTTTAAATGTGGAATCTGGATCACTTACTATAGGAGTGGACACCACATGATCCCTGATTGGATTATTATTGATTGGTTTACTTTTTGCATTCATAAAGGTCTCATGTGGTGGTGGAACCACTTTATAACCCAAAACCTCCCCATTGTTGCGTTCTCTCACTAAGTGTTGGACAATGTGGGAAGAACTTGTCCAACTATGCAGTTTTTGTTTTAAAGAGTTTACTTCTACTTCCAAGACTGCTTTTTGTTTCTTAGTGTCTTCAAGGGAGTTCAGATAGTACTTAATGTCATTAGCTTGGTTAAAAGCTACAACTTCGGTTTCTCTAAGTTTTTTGTTCAAAAGATCTATCTTTTCTTTATAACTGTGCTCATTTTGTTTTAAAATTCTATTGGCTTCTGTGCACAGTTGTAAATCATTTACTAAGCTATCATTGTCATCTAATAACCTAGAAAATTTCAAATCAATGCTTTCCCTAAATTTATTACAATCAAAAAAAGCATAATTATTGAAAACTTGAGTAGTGAAACTTACATGAGAGGGAGTAGATGAATCAGCCATCAAAGCGGAGTCTGACTTTTCTGGTTTTGGTGATTCTAAACATTTTGAACTTGTCCCTTCTTCAGGTAGGTGATCAACCATAGTTGCAGATTCTTCATTATTTGACATCACGAGCTCCACTACAATATCATTCTCACTTGCTGAGTCGTCATCTAAGTCTTCGACACTAGAAATGTTGGATTCTTCCGGAGACACAAACCGAAAGCTCCAATCTTGTCCTTCGTCATCATGAGCAGTCAAGGCTTTAGGATCCTTCCTTGACGAAGTAGGACTACTTGTGGGTTTAGCCTGACGATTAAAGGATGAGAAAGGATTCCCATTTCCTGTCTTTTTGGGCTTCACGCATTCACGTTTAAAATGCCCCTTTTCCCCACAGTTGAAGCAGGTAACCTTGGATTTGTCAAAACCAAAAGTTGTGTCCTTAGTATCAACCAAGTTCTGTCCGGTTTTCTTTACAAACTTCTTAGCTCTCCGGACAGCACTTGCTAAAGCCCACATTATGTCCATCCGTTCTAGCTCCGTCTCATCTACCTGCTCGTAGTCCTCATCTGCCAGATGACAGTTCCTAATTTTCCCAGCAACTAGCCCATCATAGGAGTGGATTACTGCTGCTAAGAGGTCCATGTGCTCCTTTACTACCTCAACAGTCACATTCCCAAGATTCTCGGTCTTCAATTTAGTAGCATTTGCTTCAGGTGCTATGTATTGAGTACCCAACGACCCTGACGTGTCAGATCCTGAAGAAGAGGCTTGAGATGGACCAACTGAACTCGACACAAAAGCCATTTGTAGTGGAGCTCCAGATGTTTTGGCTTATGGAGTTGAGTTGTACAGAGCTGGATTTTGATCATAAGTAGACTTTTGTGCCATGTACTTCATCCTCAACTCCTCCTCTCTCAACTTAAGAATGAAGTCATTGATGTCTAACTTCGCTAGCATATCATTCTGTCTGAGGTTGGAGACAAATGAAACCAAATTTTCAGGCAACCCATCTGCAAAGTTTGAGACTTTGTCTTCCATAGAAGTGGTGACTCCATGAGTGAGCAACTCACTCATTAAGTGATAGAATCAATCAATAACATCATCCAAGCTCTCCTTTCCCATTGATGAGAAGTTGTCAAACTCCTTCTTCAACTCTTTAGCCTTTAGAGCTTTTAATGATGCATTTCCGTCATACCTCTTTTCCAATGCATCCCACAGCTTCTTCGCTTGCTTGTTCTCAGAAAATTGATGGAAAATGTCCTTAGGAATTGACTGAGTGAGCAATGCGTAAACTTTCTTCTCAGCATTGTACTTAACCTTTTGTCCATCAGTCATGCCCCCTAATGTAAGTTTAACACCATATGCACCTACAGGCATGCTGTACCTTGTTTCTATCGACTCCCACAGATTTGGATCTACTCCATTCAAGTAGATCTCAAATCTTTGCTTCCACTGTGGGTAATCATCTAAAGTGATTAGCTTAGGTGGTTTGTTATGATTCCCCACTTCATTTTCCAGAAGCAATAGATTTTGGATCCTTGAGTCTCTCCCCGCGGTGAACGCTGAATTCTGATCTTCCATTACTATAAATATTAAACTTTGGAAAACACTGCTTTACTAGTACGAATGGAGGTGTGCGATTGGGCTATTCGGGCGATTGAACAATGTGGATTGCTCAAATGGGCGAATGAACCAATTCGGATGAATCAATCGGGCGAATGGACAGGTGCGGAGGAACAATGCGACTAGACAGTTCAGTCGTACGAATGGGAGTACGAATGAGTCCAATCGTGCGTATGAGGGATGCGAATGTATTCAGTCGTGCGATTGAGTCAATCGTGCGACTGAAGCTGCTGGATTTTGAGAATTCGAAGGTTTAAGGTATTCTGGACTGCAAAAACATGAATTTCTCACTAACCCTAATTGCCGTATGCTAGAAAAAGTTAACTTTATGAACTGGAGACGTCTAAAACACCGTTTGACACAAAAAGATTGCATTTTTAGTGAAAAAAAAATTTTTTGTATCAAAAACGATTGAATCACACGTAAATCAAGAGCCAAAGCTCTGATACCACTTGTTTGGATCGTGTATTGGACGAAATACTAACTGATAAACGTGTATACCAACTCAAATAGTGCGGAATCCTATTTTATTGGCGATCCAATCAGTGAGAACGCACGTAGAAACAATTTTAGATTGAATCTAAAAGTTAAGAATGATTGGTAATCGATCTAGTGTGATCTATGAAATTAGAACAGGTTCTTAGAAGTCTCTAGACGGCTAGGGTACGATTTAGTACGTAAGTATTCAAAGTGTTTTGTTTTTCCACGAATTAAGTGGTATTTATAGGTTAGGGTTTCTCATTCATGCGACTGAACCATTAGCATGGTTCAGTCATGTGATTAAGTCATGCGGTTGATCCATTCGCACAAATGAGTGTTTAGTCGTGCGACTGAGTCAATGTCATGTTACAATCGTGCGACTGATCTAGTCTTCTGGTTCAGTTGTGCGACTAGTTCATTAGCATGAAGTTGCTCATGCGTATGGTCCATTAGCATGGGCCATTCGCATGAGAACTTCATATTACTAATTTTGAATATATTTCTCAATCATTTCATTACTATGATTAATTCAAACAACCACAAACCTATATAACTAGTTCAATATGCGTTAATAAATAATAAACATTCATACATTGAAACATTAAACATTAAGATCATTCAACACATATATTGTTTCATTCAACTCGTATATTTCATTTACATCATGGACATGACAGACATATTACATTAAGATCGTAACTAGGTACATATGCATCTACAAAAGTCTTGATCAAATAATAATAAAAAATAGTCCATCACTGTCATTCTAGACTCTGAAGAACAAAAAGCAGCTTTTGTAGCTTTCAGCTCAAGTTTTCAAGCTTACCTTGGAAGCTCATTAACCTCTGCCAACATTTGCCAGCAGGACTTGGAAGAACTACATCCAGATGTAATAGAGGAGATGGACTTATAATGGCAAATGGCAATGATTGCTTATAGAGCCAAACAATATCTGAGGAGAAAGAAGAATTTGGCTACTGCAAGTAAATCATCAAAGATTGGTGTTTATAAGTCAAAGGTGAGATGCTTCAAGTGCAATCTCTATGGACACTTTTCTAGAAAATGTAATCAATAATCAAATCGTGAGTCAGCACAACATTAGCAACATCAATCTCAGCAAACATCATCATCACAAAGACCTTTCAGGCAACCACGACTTACAAACTCATTCCCACCAACCACTAATAAATTAGCAGGAACAAGTAACTCCAATGAAACTAGGCTGATCATCCTTCAAGATGGAACTTGTGACTGGAGTATGTATGAGAAAGAAGTATTGGAAGAAAATCAAGCTTTAATGGCTCATATTGTAACACCCGGTTATTTTAAAGTCAAGGAAAGAATGAATAAAATGAAAGAAAAGAAGGAAAAGAAATAAAACCCAAGTCTAGGGGTAAAAAGTGTCCAAAAGAATAAAATGTTTGAAAAGTGGGTGTAAATGGTGGTATGGCCGCCTATATGTCACATACATCACTGATCTTTGGGTTCTAGAGAAAGAGAGAGTAGCTGGGAGCAGCAAATTCTCGACTTTGAAGGAAGAACTTGAAAGAATTCGAATTCTAGGTAAGAATTCATGTTTTTATGGTGTTCTTAACCGGTTATGTCCTCGGGTTTATGCTTATGTGTGATTATATGTGTTCGGGTATGTTTTTAGTGGGTTTCTAGGCTGTTGAATTCAATTTGCAAACGAGTTTGGAAGAATCCATACTCAAGAGCTGCAAAGGTGAGTTCTAGGACCCCTCTTTTACCCGTTTTAACTTATTTTGGGGCTGGAAATGCATGAATGTATGTTTTCATTAAATTGGGTTTCTGACCCGCATGTTTGAATGTGTGTATGATGATGTTATGTTATGAGGTGTGATCATGTTCATGCTTGATGATGTTTCTAAGATTTAGGATGTATGAAGTAAGCGTAGAACATGATGAATGGTGAGTTGAAATTGAAATCGGATGTTTAAGGCTCAGATGTTAAGTTTTAGAATCTGCATAAGTGTTGAAAAGTTAATGCGGATGAAGTAAGTCAATGCGGATGAGGTCAATGCGGATGAGCATTGACTAAGTATGGAAATGCGGATGAAGTAAGTCAATGCGGATGAAGTGAGTCAATGTGGATGAAGTAAGTCAATGCGGATGAAGTGAGTCAATGCGGATGAAGTCAATGTGGATGAAAATTGACTAAGTATATGAAATGCGGATGAGTAAGGCAAATGCGGATGACAAATGCGGATGCAGTAAGTTAATGCGGATGAAGCAAATCAAATGCGGATGAACAATAAGGTCAATGCGGATGAACACTTGGTAAAATTGTGACTTTTTGGAGAAAAAGGGTGTAATGTAGGGTTTAACCTAGGAGATTCCCGGGAGCAATGTATATTGACTTTTGAGGTCATAGATGTTAAGATGGGCACGTAGTGATGTGTGATTGATGCATATGCATAATGTTGATGTATGATGTTGCATGATTATGCATGTTATGTATGTATGATATTGCCCTGTATGATGTGATGACTGTATGTTATGTTCCTTGTTATGACATATGTTTTTCTTTCTGTGGCTTTACGTGTTATGTTAATGAATGAACTAAAAGTATTATGTAACGTAAAGTGAAAGATAATGAAAGAGGAACGTGATGAATGAATGCATGCATTAATGAACGAAAGAATGTAAGAAGGCTTGCAAGCAAATGTATGGAGGTGCACACCCAATGAAGGTGTTAGCTCAACGGTGTGCGGGTTAGCTACCCCAAAGGATGCACATTAGGGTCCAATCTTTGTGATTGGCCATATGAGTGGGATCCTTGCCGCTTGCCCTAGGTACTGGAGTCAGCTTCATGCACAATGTTCGAGGTCTATGAAAGACCTCAAGCCCAGTTACCCGCATCGTGCATAATGTTCAGGGTATAGCATATGGCATTGATCCGGAATGAAGAGAAAAGATAAATGGTGAATGTACTTGCCCTAGGTATTGGTGTCAGCTTCGTGCACAATGTTCGAGGTCTATGAAAGACCTCAGGCGCAGTTACCCGCTTCGTGCACAATGTTCGGGGTAATGTACATGTCATTGGAAGTAATGAATGAACGAATGAAAGTTAATGAATGAATGGTGAAGATAATAATGATATTATCTGTGTTTACATATAATGTATGATCGCATGTAAGTAAAGAAAGGTTTTAATGAAAGTAAAGTATTGTTTTATTATAAAATTAGAACTTACTCAACAACGCTGACTTTTATGCATTTTCCAGTTTGTAGGTGAGCAGTTACTTGGCATTTTGAATGGCATTCTTATGTTAATGTTTTTGTATTCTAATGCGAATGAATGATGTTTTGAAATGAACGCTTGTATTAACTTGCAAAAGCATTTGTAATGATATGAAATGTTATTTTTAGGTTTCCGCTGCAATGTTTTATATTTGATTAAATGTAAAGTAGATGTTTTATGTGCGATGATTTACCAGTTGTAAGCATCCCGGGAACGGGGCCTTAAACATATGGAAAACAAATTTCCACCCATGGCTAGTAAGGTAAGAGATAGGTTATGTTCATCAATATCTGTTGAGGATGTTGAAAGATATAGAGTCCATACTCAACAATTGGCTGATAAAGTTAAAGAAACAATGGTTTTGAATGAATCTCATGTAAGAGAACAAAAATTATATCAAATAAAAATTAACTCTTTACAAAAGGATTTAAATAAAATTGTTTCAGAAAATTACAGTTTAAAGGCACAAGTTTAGAATCTGACCACTTCCTTAAATAAATCCATGGCTGATCATGCATCAACTGAAGTGAAATTTCAGAAGTTTCAACTTTCATCTCAGCAGTATGAGAAATTATTAAATTCTCATATAGAATCTAAGAACAGGTATGGGTTGGGATATAATGCTGTGGCACCTACTATAAACAATAATTACACACCTTTTCCTGAATCAATGACAAGTAACTGTCAAATAATTTTGTGCCAAGCACCAAGTTTGAATCAACTAATCAACAAGATATTCATAATAATACTGAGGTGAATGAAACTGGGTCTTCTAAAACGGAAAAGATCAATCAAAAGGATTCAGAATTTGACTTTGATGGGTGTGATGACTTGGATGATTCTGATGAACATGATGATGATCTACTGAACAAGGGTAAGAATTTTGATTTTGAAACAAACATTCCAAAATTGCTTGAAGAAACAAAGTTGCAATATCCACCAAAACAAAGAAACATGTTGAAGACTGTTTGCAAGAGAATATCTCAGCTAAATGAAGGTCTTTAAGAACAACATCAGCAACAAAACCCTTCATATGAAGAAATTAAAAAATGTGCTTCTACTGAGGAAGTACACAAATCATCTGCGGAAAATGCAAAAAAGAAGCTAATAGCTCATCTTCAGCGGAAGAAGAAACCTTCTTCAGTAGAAGATCTGCGGAAGAAGAAACCCTCAGTAGTTCATTGTGTTTCAGTAGAAGATTTGCGGAAGAAGAAACCTTTAGTAGAAGTTCATACTGTTTCAGTAGATGATCTATAGGAGGCAAAGTCAACAACAAACAAATCAACTTTTAAGCTGAAAAAGGATGCTAAGTCTCAGAAGTTGACATATAAGAAGACAATAACTGATTCTGACAAAGAATCAGAGGACATGTATTGCAAATAGTATGACACAAAGAACCATAATACTGATGAGTGTTACTTCAGTAGTTACTGTTCTATTTGCAATATGAAAAATCACATGACGTCTAACTGTTACTTCAACAAAAATTTTGCTATTTGAAACAAAAATAACCATTCAATTCGGGAATGCTATTTCAACAAAAAGAACAATACAAAGAGCTCAAAGAAGAAACAATCAGATAAAGCTGAATCAGACAATCAATCCACTGATTATGAAAAGTATTCAAAAATTAAGAAGCCTCAACAAAACAAAAGCAAAAACCAAAGGAGAAAACATCCACTGATGTTCAACCTGTGAAGAAAAGAATAGCATTCCAGCAATCAAAAACACCTCACAAACGGGTGGATTTGACTGAAAAGGAAACAAATGCTGATGATGCTTTCTATGATAATTTTGAAAAGATAACTCATGTACCTCATTCAAAATCAAAAGATAATGATACTTTCAACAATCAAGAATCATAATCAAAACCATAGCATCAATTCAACAAAATTAAGATGAATGATGAAGAGATTGAGAAACCAGGACCTAGTTCATCAACATCATCTTCAATAGAATCATCCTCACCTGCAACAACTTAGAATGAATCAAACAAAACTAAAACTGCAACTTCAAGACTTATTCATGAAGAAGTAACAATTTTAAATACAGCTGGCAAACCTAAGATCATTAAGGCTTGGGTTGTCAATTATAACTGATTTATTTCTATCTGCAGGAATAATCTTGGAGAACTGACAACAAGTGGTATGTTGAAAGTGGTTGTTCCAAGCATATGACAGGAAACTGTTCACTTCTCCATGACTTCAAACATAAAAATGCTTCATATGTGGCATTTGGTGGGGATTAGAAAGGAGGTAAAATTGTTGGTGAAGGAATGGTAACTAATGGTGTGCTCAAATTTGAGAAAGTTTTTATGTTCTAGAAGATTGGGTCCTTCTTAAGGCATCAAGAAAAGGAAAAACATATGTATTGGATATGAACAACACCTCTATCATAACACTCGAGACATGCCTCCTATCTAAGTCATCAGAAGATGAATCTCAATTGTGGCATAGAAGGCTTGTCCACTCTAACATGAAAAACATGAACAAACTGGTGAACTGACTTAGTCATTGGATTGCCAAAGAAAGATTTTTATTGTTCAAACCATTCTTCTCCTTATTTATAAAAGAAAACAATATAGAGTGTCTCATAAATTCAAAGGTATCAATACAAAAACTACACCACTCAAATTGCTTCACATGGATCTATTTGGTCCAACCAATGTGATGAGCAATAGAAAGAGACAATATTGTTTGGTGATAGTTGATGATTTCAGTAGATTCACTTGGGTCTTTTTCTTAAAACAAAAGAGTGAAACATCAGAATCATAAATGAACTTTGTCATCAACATTGACAATCAACTTGATTTAAAAGTTAAAATTTTCAAGAGTGACAATGGGACTAAATTTGTTAATTCGGACTTGGATTCCTTTTGCAGGAATAAAGGTATTGCAAGGAAATTCTGTGCACCAAGAACTCCATAGCAGAATGGAGTGGCTGAAAGAAGAAACGGAATACTTATTGAAGCAAGCAGAACAATGATAGCTGATTCACAACTGCCTATCACCTTTTGGGCTGAGACAGTGAATACAACATGCAATGTTCAAAATAGAAAATTGATTGTCAAAGAACATAACAAAACACCTTATGAGCTTTTATTTTAAAAAACCCTATATAGGATATCTTAGAGCTTTTGGGTGTCATGTATATGTTTTATACATAAAATAACAATTGGGAAAATTTTCAGAAAAGGCCTATGATGGTTTCTTTGTTGGATATTCTTCAACATCTAAATCTTACAGGATCTACATTCCACAACATAATATTATGGAAGAAACTCTTAATGTATCTTTTGATGAATCTATATTTACTAAATCAGTTAAAGGATCATCATGGCTATTTAATATAGATGCTTTAACATAGTCATTTAACTCTAGTTATTTGAATTATGCAGGATCTGATGATACATGTTATCCATTTGTTCCCCCAAATTTGAATGAAGTATCATTATCTGCTGATCCTCGAAGGATAAACACTTCATCAACAACTACTGACTATGCATCAGCAGATGTACATTGTGTATCCAGAGAATAATGTTTCAGCAACTGTTCCAGAATCTCAAGAAGATACAACAAGCATTGGAAATGATTCATCAATTCCTCATATCCCATCCGGAGAAGTTCATATAACTCCTACGGATGAACAAAATGCTTCCAGAGAAGTTCATGTAACTCCAATGGATGAACAAACTGTTTCCAGAGAAGTTACTGTTTGTAACACTCGGTTATTTTTTTTAAAGTTAATGAAGAAAAATAAAATGAAGAAAAAGAAAGAAAAGCCATTTAACCTAAGGTGAAGGGTTAAAAGTGTAAAAAGGACAAAATCTTTGAAAAGTTGGTGAATAAAGGTGATGGCGCCCATCACCCTCTCTTCACCCATATCGGATTTTAGAGAGAGAAAGCAAAGAAAGTAGAAAGCCTTCGGGTTTTGAAGAAGAACAAAAAGAAAAGTTTGGATTCAAGGTAAGAATTCATGTGTTTATGATGTTCTTAACTGGTTTTATCCTCAGTTGTATGCTTATGTGTGTTGTATGTGTTCGGGTGTGTGTTTTTGGTGGGTTTCTAGGTGGTTGAACTCAATTGCAAAGGGGTTTGAAGAAGTCTTACCCAAAGAGATGCTAAGGTGAGATCTAGAACCCTCTTTTTTACTTGTTTTAAACTGCTTTGGGGCTGGATATGCATGTATGAACATTTTTATAACGTTGGGTTTTATACTCGTATGTGTGTATGTGTGTATGTTGTGGGTGGGGTTTGATTTTGGGCTATGTATGTGTTTGCTGATGTTATGGTTGTGTTTCTAAGGCTTAGAGTGTAAGAATTATGCTTAGAACATGATAGGTAATGATTGTGGATTGATTAATCATCGTGTGAATTAGGCTACTCATGCACCCAAACAGTAGCTCATGTGCCAAACAGAAATAACTGCCTAAGTGTCCCATGCGCCCAAAACCTCATGCACCCAAATAGTACTCATGCGCCTATAATAGGCTGAAATTGACTAAGTGTTCATACGCCCAGATAGTTCATGCACCTAGGCACTCATGCGACTGCATAGTGCTCATATGCCTAGAAATTGCCCAGAATAGACTAAGTGTTCCTCATGCGCCTAAAAGGCCATGCGCCTGCATAGTGTTCATGCACCTGCATAGTGTTTATGCGCCTACAGACTTAGATTATTTTTTGACTTTTCGGGGAAAAAGTGAAATGTAGGCTTTGACTTGGGAGGTTCCCGGGGGTAATGTAAGTTGACATTTTGAAGTCATAGATGATGTGATGGGCATAGTATGTGTGATATGATGATTTTGAAGTCATAGATTATTTTTTGACTTTTCGGGGAAAAAGTGAAATGCTTAATGAAGATGTTCAAGATGCCATATCATATGAAGAAATGATTAGATTTCTCCTAAGAACCAAATATGTATATGTTATGTGCTATTAGCCAGTGATCTACAACAGACTAATCAGGAAGTTCTGGAGCACAGCTAAAGTTAAAGTTAATGATGAAGGAAGAAAAGTATTGAGAGGATTTGTAACCAAAGATCGTATGATAGAAGTATCAGAAGAGTCCATAAGGATTGCTTTGAGACTGGGTCACAATGATCCAGAAGATCTCACAGAGCTTACATTTAATGAATGTAGAGAAACATTC
>BJCM01242441.1:0-11449 GCA_018326385.1 Flaveria bidentis | reverse complement strand
TATATATTAGAGATTGAATGGTTTGTTATTAGTCAAGGATTCTTGATCTCTATATTGTCTTATTAAGGATTTAATGTCATTAAACTTGAATCTAATAAAATATATTCGGGACAAAATAGAAAGGTTTAATTGTTGATTTTTAGTCTCGATACCAAAGATTGATTTTGAGTCACAGACGAAATGAATTAGAGACTAAAATGACTTGGTATAGGGGAATAAATTAAGGACTGAATTTATACGTATTGGAGATTGAATTTAATTCCATGTTGGTGGCATACATTTGAGACTAAAATTTAGTTACTAATGCAAGTATCTAGGACTAGGTATTTAGGACTGAATCAGGACTAGCAAAATCGGTCCTTAATAGCCATTTGAGACTGATTTTAAAGTATTAAGGACTAATTTTTAAGTCTCAAATACTCTTCTTTTTTGTAGTGTGTCAGTGATTCTTCCACTGATGATGAAGAAGTGGAGACTGAACAGGTGGACCAGGAGGAACAGGTTCCTGCTACTGCAAGTACACAAGCATCAGATGCTGATGTCTCAGACACTTTGGAACCTCAAACTCCAACAGCTATAGATACTGACATGGGAATTCAAAATCTGGATCAAGAAGTAGTTGTTCCCACCATTCCCGGATCACGGATACATGTTTATCTTCCTCTGGACAACGTCATAGGGGATGTCCAATCGGGAGTTCAGACAAGAAATCAGCTATCCTCATCTGATAATGCCTCTGTCATGGAAAAATGCTATCTTCACGATAGTGCGTATCGATGTTTTGTGTCTAAATTTGAGCCAAAATATGTAAGTGAAGCCTTAAACGATGAGGCATGGGTGAGTGCCATGCAAGAAGAACTCCTACAATTCAAGAAGTTAGGAGTTTGGAAACTGGTGGATAGACCAAAAGGTGCTAAGGTCATTGGCACTAAATGATCTTGAAATGCAAGACTGATGACCAAGAGGTCATAATCAGAAACAAGGCTCGACTTGTGGTTCAGGGTTCTAGACAAGTTGAGGCAACTGATGAAATGCAAGAAAGATGACCAAGAGGTCATAATCAGAAACAATGCTCAACTTGTGGTTCAGGGTTCTAGACAAGTTGAGGGAACTGATTACAATGAAGTGTTTGCACACGTGGCTAGAATGGAAGCAATCCGTATCTTCCTAGCATATGCATCTTACATGAAGATCAAAGTTTATCAACTAGATGTCAAGAGTGTGTTCCTTCATGGGGAAATTCGTGAGACAGTGTATGTTAGTTAACCCGAAGGATTTGAGGATCCTTATCATCGAGACAGAGTGTACAAGCTAGATAAGGCTCTCTATGGGCTACATCAAGCCCCAAGAGCCTGGTATGAAAAACTCTCGACTAATCTTGTGAAAAACGGTTTTCGCAGAGTTGTTATTGACTGTACACTATTCATCAAAGAAAAGGATGGTGACTTACTGCTCGTACAGATTTATGTTGATGACATAATCTTCGGTTCTAGAAATGAAGAGTTATGTAAAGAATTTGAGTCTGTCATGAAAGTAGAATTTGAGATGAGTGCAATAGGGGAGATGAAGTTCTTCCTAGGATTACAGGTGGATCAGACACCAAAAGGAATCTTCTTACATCAGACTAAATATGTAGGGGACATCCTTAGTCGATTTGACATGGAAAATGCTTCGGCAGCTGGAACTCCACTTGCTATGAACCACGATGTGGCACCCGACGAAAACGGTGATTTGGTTGATGCTACAATGTATAGAGGAATGATTGGATCCCTTATGTATCTCACAACATCTCGACCTGATATCATGTATGCGACGTGTCTCTACTCCATATATCAGGCAAAACCGAAAGTCAACCATCTCATAGGTGTAAAATAGATTTTCCGTTATCTGAAGGGTACTCCGACACTCAGGTTTTGGTATCCTGATGACGATGATTTTGAGCTTACAACGTATAGTGACTCGGATTATGGCGGCTGCAAAATGAATTACAAGTGAACATCAGCAGGATGTTAGTTCTTTGGTAGACGGTTAGTCACCTGGCAGTGTAAGAAGCAGACCTCCGTGGCTCTATCAACATGTGAAGTTGAATATGTTGCTGCTGCAAGTTGTTGTTCACAAATCATCTGGATTCAACAGCAAATGCGTAACTACGGTTTGCAATTTTCTAACACTCCTATCTATGTTGATAATTCTGCTGCTATAGCCATAACAAAAAATTATGTCCAACATCCTAAAACTAAGCACATCGGTATTAAGTATCACTTTATACGTGATTGTTTTGAAAAGCAACTAATCTATGTGGTTAAAATAAATACAGATTTTCAACGCGCCGACCTCTACACAAAAGCATTTGATAAACCGAGGTTTTTATATTTATTAGAGGTTAATAGTGTGAAAAAGAAAAATGATGTGATTTCAGAGGAAGAAAATGCCTAGTCCG
Organism: Flaveria bidentis; assembly: GCA_018326385.1. Lineage (NCBI taxonomy): Eukaryota > Viridiplantae > Streptophyta > Magnoliopsida > Asterales > Asteraceae > Flaveria > Flaveria bidentis. The sequence continues at coordinate 9,009 of BJCM01242441.1, read as the reverse complement.
ACAATTTTTAATTTTATTTAATTTTATTTTTTATTTTGTTTTATTTTCCTGTTTATTAAAATCCAAAAACATAAAAAAAATATTTTCGGTTTTTGAATTTTAGGGGGAGAATAGGTTAGATTAGTATTAAATTAGTTGTTTTATTTAATTACTTAATAAAAATGAGGGAGAAGGACAGCGTGGCTAAAAAGAAAGTAATCAAATCTGTAATACTGATTCAACGTTTATGGAAAATGATAGTACACAAGGAACAAATTGTTTGGGACTTCAAAAGAGTTTAACCGATTAAGATGCAAAATTCTAAGTATAAGTCTGAAAAGTTTCAGGAAAATAAAAGGAAAAATGATAGTAAAACTAGTATGCTACCAAGGTAACATAGAGAAAGTAGACCTAGAGGCTGCTAGTTTATTATATGATGTGTCGGTAGATTCAACACAATAGATTAGTAGACGTCATTGGTGATTTCAATTGCAAACTAAGTTGTTCAACTTACTGTGGGTTCCCATTTTATCCCTGGTTAACACAATCAACGCAGTTCCAATAAGGGGTGAAGAGTAAAATAAACGCCACAAATGTGTGCGGACGACCATAAAAAATGAGCAAATCACATGGAGAAATGCAAAATGCAATCAAGCTAATAACTTACGTTGTTAGTGCGTTATGTGCAAAAAAAATAAATTCTCTAACAAGAAGATAGGTTGTGTGCCTCTCTACTGTGCGGTGGCACTGACCTGAGGATAAGCATAACCTAAATAATCTAGAATTCGTTGTTGTTTGCGCCTCTCTGCTGTGCGGTGGCACTGAGCTAAGGCTTGACATCTCTTTGAAACCTCTTAGAATAGTTTCTTCTTGTCAAAATAACCGTAGACCGCTCAAAAATCTTCTGAGGAACGTTGATTACCATATAAGTGTGGGATCCGCAAATGCCTGTTGAAATAATTAAACCTTAAATCATCACCAATGTGTGTCAAAAATCTGTGTATGGATTTAAGAGGACAAACATACTGACAATCATCGTGAGCTGTAGTTCTTGAAAGTCAAAATCATTATATGCACCTTGTAGCTCTAGTATGATTTCCTAAAATTGCTATTGACTCTCGGTCAAAACAAGAATCAAGCATCAAAATAGTTTATGAAAATGTCCCAAAAGAGTCTGATATACCTGTATGATTCCATCATGAATTGTACCAGATATGATATAAGAGAATTGAAGTTGTGTTGTCCTGGAAGTAAAATCAATTAGAAGTACTCTAATAGGTTTCCAATCCATCTCAAATCAAAAATACAAAAATATGTCTAAGTTTTTTTAATTTTCTAGTTATTTTGTTTATCAATTTTAGTCATTTGGTAGGCAAAAGTCGGACTATGCATTTGAAGTAATTTTGTAAATCACTCATTAAAATGGGTTACGTCTGAGGTGACCAATCGAGTTTTGAATTTAAAAGGATCAAGTCTGAGGTGATCACATAAGCTTTAACTATAAAAGGATCATGTCTGAGGTGATCAAACATTGTTTCAAATTAAAAGATCATGTCTGAGATGATTATCGCTCATAACGTTTTATCTATAGTTAAAAGGCTAAGTGTTTGAAAGGTCATAAGATCAAACTCATAAGTATGAGCCATTCGCACGACTGGATCATAAGTATGGCCCAGTCGCACGATTGGATCATACATATGAGCCCAATCGCACGACTAAACCACAAGTATGGACCAGACGTACGATTGGACCATAAGCAGGGGTCAATCCACATGATTGGATCACAAGGCTGAAACCTAGTCACATGACTGAACGTGACCGACTGAGCCAGTCGCACGACTGAGCCCCAGTCGCCCGAATGAATCGTGCGAATAGGTCCAGTCGCCCGACTGAAAATAAAATCAGTATAAATAGGGTGAAAGTCGGTCGCACATTCTCACCACCCTTCAATCGCTCCCAAATCAGTATAAATCAGTAATTAGTGATCAAAATCACACAAAATGCGTGGTGTAATCAAACCCTAACAGACTTAATTTGACTAAAATCAAGAAATCTGTAAAAACTTTCAAATAGACCACGTAAATGTGCTTAATGGTTAAAATGAAGGACATACAGTGATAGTTCGGGTCCATGCGAATCTAAAGAGTCTAATCACAACGTTTATCATCAAGGTTTGACCTAGATTTGGGGTTAGAGTGTCGAACAGAGAGTTATGCGACTAGACACTCCAAATGAACTTCAATCGCACGATTGAGTTGAGCGAATGACTCAATCGGCTGAATGAACAAGGCGTATGAGCTAAATCGCCCGAATGAACTCAGTCGCATGCTCAATCACCCGATTGAACTTAGCCGCATGTTTAGTCGCCCGGTTGAACTCCGCCACATGCTCAGTCACCCGATTAAACTCAGTTGCATGCTCAATCGCCCGACTGAACTCAGTCGTATGGTTCAATCGCACGATTGAACCAGACTGATTTCAGAACAGATTAAATTATCAACAGTTTTTGTTATGGACAAATCTCATGTTTGTGTGTCTTGTGTTATAGAAACATGGCAGATAGGTAGATCATCAACACCAAGCACAACATTTGTGGTCACCTGGATGCCACCACTAGGAATGCTTCTGAGTTTCTGGGTATTATTGCATTTCTGAGGCGATCGAGGATCTATAGAGCCATATCTGCTCCATGCACACCCTAGAGGTCTTTACAGTAGGCCTTCTGGGAGGGTGCATCTGTTGACAGATCTACTGAGCCTTACTGCATTCGGAGCACCATTTTTGGGCAGGAGATTGAGGTGATGGCAATAGACCTTCGATGTGTACTGGACCTGGGTGATGATGCTGCCCACCCAACCAGGTTACATCCTCTAACTGTAAGGGGATGTTTCCTAAGGATGAAGTACACTGGGGATATCAACGCAGCTGTGCTCAACAAAAGCAATCTGTGTCCCCAGTTCAAGTACTTAGCATACGTCATTCTCAAGTGCATTGCTTCACGAAGGGGTGGATTTGATGATCTCTCTGACCAAATCCAGAATGATTACATGGCGCTGGTGCTGAATCACCCCTTCAGCTTATCCAACATGATCTTCACTTACATGATCAAGAACCTTGAGGCCAAGGGTAAGGAGAGCTTCTGCATGTATCCAAGGTTCTTTCAGATAATTATAGATGAGAAGCTCCCTCTACTGCCCAAGGGGAAAGTCGACGTAGTGATGTTAGAGGTGATGGATGACACCACTCTGGGAGGATGAAGGTGTACAGGGGGAAGCAAGTGAAACCCCCTGTTAGACGATTATTTGGGCATCTGGCCCAAGTGGATTATGTGGCGCCCGCTAGGAGGAAGTGGCGTCATGATGACAGCGACTCAGATTCTAAGCCGATTGTTCTACCCACCGACGACACTGATGACGATGACAGTGGTGATGGTTGAGATACAGGCCCCACCCAATCTAGGGCCACTGCCATAGATATTCCATCTCCACCATCCACCGAGGGTGGAGCTGAGACTGCTAGATTCCACCAAGACTTCCATCCTGATGAGGAGGAAGAGTCAGAAAAGGAGCCTCTGGTACGAACGGTGGGAAGCCGGGACTTGGCCACTAAAAGAGGGCTTAGGGCGGTTGGTGGACGCTAGGGTGAGTTTGGGGACGCTATTACTGTTGATATTGATCTATCTTACATCCCGGACCATCCCATCAGCCAAGGGAGAGCATCCTCCTCTAAGGGATCGAGGAAGAAGAGGATGGCTCAGCCCCATGGGATGAAAAGGAAGCGAAGGAGGATTACTTTGATCACCCCCACATCCACCACTTCAACCACAGTTACCACCACTACCACACCCCCTACCACTACTACCACACCTCCCACCATTACTACCACACTCCCAACTACCACTACTACCACACCTCCAACCATTACTACCACACTCCCAACAACTACTACTACAGCCACCCCTTCACCATTCACTCCTATCCCACCACCCATATTCACCACATCCACCAGTACCACCACCAGCCACCAAGCAGGTCCCTCAACCCACTCTATCTTCACCACCAGACCCACTCTACCCTTCATTGGGGTAGAGGAATAGCTAGCCACACTAAACTGGATGGTGCTAAAGCTTTTACTTGCTAATAAGCAAAGAGCTACACAGTTAAGTCAGCTTGTGGAGCTCAATGCTGCTCAAGCACAATAGATTACCCAACTTCAGGAGCAGAATGATTAATCAGTTAAGAGGATTGAGGAGTTGGAGGCCAAGAACAAGAAGCTCATGCTCAGACTGAAAGGATCAAAAGATGAGCCGTTAAAGATCCGGGAAGGTGAAGATGATAATGATGATAATGAAGATGATGGTGATGATGATGAGTCTGATGAAGAAGATGACAGTGATGATGAAGGATTGAGGGGAAAGAAGAGAGGTGATGATAATGATGAAAAAGGTGATACTGCTGCTTCAGCCTCTGCTCAAGGTCACGAATGGCAGACCAAGAGAGCACAAGATCTGGGAGCATCATCCTCAGCCCCTGCAGTTGAAGAGTTGACAGATAAAGACAAAAGTAATGACTAGATGTTTATGTATTTGAAAAATTTTGTACTTGAATCTTGTATTATAGTTATGTAATTAATGTTTATATATAGTTATCTAATGTTTAGATGTCTTGATTAATTACTAATTGTTGATGTGTTAAATGTTTAAATCAAGAATATCAAATATCTCAGCAAGATGAATAGGATATTGTTCTCTTCAGCAAATAAAGTCTCAATTCACAATGATTCTTGTTTTGCAAGGGATTGTCAGAAGGTTAGTGAGCTACACTCCCGAAGAAGGAGAAATCATACAAGACCTGACTGATGAGCAACTTTCGGAGATGTTCAGGCTAAATCTAGATGAGCTGGTCAAAGATGCTCCTACTATTGATGTGACAAGTGACGATAAGCTTAACGATGTTGACGAAATAGAGATTGAGGATGTCACAACTGAGCACTATCTAGAGTACACTGAACGAGAGGGAAATATGAGCCCCGACTTGGGTGACACTCTTGGCAGTGCTACATTTGACAAACTGGATGAGATGGAGAAAGAAAAAGAAAAAGAAGAAAGCACAGTCCAAGCCTCAGATGCAGAAGTTAATATAAAGAAGGCTGAATGGGCAGCTTGTTTCTGCAGAAATGAAAGCCTAGCGCACGCCGCCAAAGCAGAATTCCTACACAAAGCTCTACAGAGTCAAAAGACATCAAAAAGTGTCAGGCAAGATTATCGCGTGGGCGTATTTTGAGGATCTAAAGGTTTATGAAATAAAGAGGGAGAAGGGGATAGAGTAGTTCAAATATCCACATGATTTGAAGACTCTCCCAGGTTTTGAGCTCAACCAACTAGCATGCTTAAATCTGCTATATGCTGATCCTAGAAAGATGTCTGGTTGGTTTGAGGTTGCTCTAAAGAAGGAGTACCACACCAGATGGGTAAACTTCAGACCTCAACAACTGAAGAGGTACATTCGTAGGTCTGAAGTGGATCCTATATCTGCAAAGCCTAAAGTCGTGTTGAAGTGGAGTTCCCCACGCACAATGTCCAAGATTCCCTTACGGGAAATGCCTCAGGACTTCACTCCACACTTCAAATGGTGGTACTATGATTGGAGGACGGGTGAAGCAGTCATAGTTATAAATAGAAAAGGAAATATGGAAACTATCAAGGTATTCGACCCGATGTGGCTTACAAACTTATCTGCTGACGATGTCTACACTTTATACAAGAGGCCACTATTTTATGACGCGCAAGATATTGAACAAGCTCTCCAGTTCCAAAACATTATACGACTCTGCTTTGCTTTTGAAATACATGCAGGAGTCACAAGAGAGGAGAAGTACAAGAAATTTGAAGAGCTAATGAACAATGTTAGACAATAGAGTAAAACTAGGTCCACGGAGGAGTTTGTTGATACATATATGTACCTAGTTTAGGAGCTTAATGTAAATGTCTGTCATGTCTTACATATATGTAATGAATGAGTTGAATGAAATACAATATGTGATTGATGCTTATAATGTTTAATGTTTCATTGTTTATTGTGTGATAAAGTATTTTGAACTAACTATATAGGTTTGAGGTTATTGTGCATAGTTCTTAGTCAATAATGGTTGAGAAACGTGTTCAAACTTAATCGTATGAAGTCTTCATGCGAATGGACCATGCGAATGGACCATGCTAATGGACCATACGCATGAATACATCATGCTAATGGATCAGTCGCACGACTGAACTAGTAGACTGGATCAGTCACATGGTTGAGACATAAGATTGACTCAGTCACACGACTGAACCTTTAGTCGTGCGTATGGATCAATCACATGATTCAGTCGCACGACTGAACCATGCTAATGGTTCAATCGCACGACTGAAACCCATAACCTATAAATACCACCTAATTCGTGGAAAAATAGGACACTTAATAGAATTTTGACACATACTCATAACCTAGCCGTCCAGAGCGTCCAGAAAACCTACTAGAAGTTCATAGTTCGTTCCTGATCTATTTCTAATCAACTCTTAACGTTTGTTTAATTGTTAGATCGATCGGGTTGTCATTCTCACTGATTGGATCGACAATCAAATAGGATTCCATACTATTTGATCTTCTTACACGCATTATTAGTTAGTACTCCGTACGTACACGATTCTAACATTAGTATGATTTGAAAGAAAGTAAAGAATGGTTTTAAATGAAAGATAAAGTATGTTTTAATATAAAACTAGAATTCACTCATCAACGCTGACATTTATGTGTTTCTAGTTGGCAGGTAAAGGTTGCTGAGGATGGCACGGGGCGGCTACTTGGCTCTTTTTGGATGACATCCATTTTTATAATGCTTTTGTGATGTAGTGCAACTAGCATTTTGTAATTCGATAACAATGTACTATTTTGCAAAAGCTTTTATAATGAAATAGAATGTTTGTTTAATGTTTCCGCTGCAATGTTTCTCTAAGTTAATGAAATTATATGCTTTATGTGCGATGATTGACCAGTGGTAAGCGTCCCGAGAACAGGGCCTTACAAGTTGGTATCAGAGCCAAAGTTTAAGTGAAATAGGTAAATTTTCAAAAAAACCTAAACTTAAACTGAAAATGGGACGGAAAGGGAAGGGAGGCCAGTTTGAGTAGCTACATGCCATCAGGTATTTTCTTTAATGTTATCCGGTATTACGTGCGCATGTTATGTGGTTTATGTGTTATTTGTAGATTTAGAAACTGGTGTAGTCAGGATAGGTGATGCTTGGGATATGAGTAAAGTAAGTAGCTAATCACAACTGGTTATTGTAATTAGGGACTTACTATACTTGACATAAACTAAGTTGTTCCCTTGAATGACCGTGTTGGTGTTTGAATCTTTCAATGTGTGTGTTGATGGTCGGTGGTAGTTCATCTAAAGCTTCGCGGGGTGGAGGTCGTGGTGGACGTGGTGCTGAACCGCATCCCAAAAGAGGAAGGCCTAGAGTCGAAAATGTGGTTCACGAAGAACCCGAGACCCCTCATCCAGAGGGTGGTGATGAGAGTGCTAATTTGAGGGCCTCGGTAAAGGAGGCTGTTGTTGAAGAAGTGCATCAAGTCATGCAGATGATCTTATCATCTGTGGTGACTGAAATGATAAAGGTTGTACGGGAAGGGGAACAAAAAGAGAGGAATAGGTCCTCGGGAGGACGGGAGCGACTGGAGACCAAAACGGTTCTCTCCGATGATGAAGAAGAGGAAGAAGAACATGCGCCGGAGGCGGCACAAGGCTACAACTACGGGGCATTTCAAAGATGCAAGCCCCCTACTTTTGATGGTAACGACACTGCTGCTGCTGCTCACCGGTGGGTGAGGGAAATGGAAGTTGTTCTTGATATCAACGAGTGTCAAGAATACCAGAAGGTGAAGTTTGCTACCCACTCGTTTGTGGACTCGGCTCTGTGTTGGTGGGACAATATTGTCCAAGCCGAGGGTAGTCGGGCAATCAGAAGGATGAAGTGGGTAGATCTGAAAAGGCTGGTAATTGAGGAGTTCTGTCCTCACCGGGTAATGGATAAGGTGAAAAGAGAATTCTTGCAGCTAGAGGCGGGAACTATGACACATCAGAATTAAACCATGAAGTTTAATGAGATGGCATGGCTGGTGCCAGACCAAGTGAGGCCTACGTTACGAAAGATTAAGAGGTATATTCAGGGCTTGCCAGCGGATATTCGCAGGCACATGATCACTGCCCCACCGAGCACGTTTAGGTTGGCAGTTGACTTGGTAGGGAGGTTGTACGACGAGCGAGAGGTGGTGGAGGCTGAGGTGAGCAAGAAGGGCGGTGGTGACCCGAATTTGAATAGGAAGAGGGTTGGTCGGAGTGGTGCCCCGATGAGTAACAAAGGTGCACGGGTGGATGACTGATGTGTGGTCACATCTGGTGCAGGGTCGAAGAGGTGTGGCAAATGTTGGAAAGAGCACACCGGCAATGTAGGTTGGGATTGAACATGTGCTTCAAGTATGGGAGGCCTGGTCATATGGTGAGGGAATGCATAGCAGGGAAATATTTTAACTGTGGCGGGGAGGGCCACATGAGTAGGGATTGCAAGAGTCCAAGGGCAGAAGGTTTGGGGGTGAAGAAAGTCGGAGGAGAAGGACAGAGGGCGAGCGCCAGAGCGTTTACGATGACGCAGGAGGAGGCTAGGACAGACCCTAATGTTGTGTCAGGTACGTTTCTAGTAAACCAAACTTTAGCCTCTGTGTTATTTGATTTTGGTGCAAGTAAAAGTTTTATTTCTTGTTGGTACACCTGTCCCTAGTTCTAGTCTAGTGATCTTAAATGTAATAGACTTTCATCTTGTAACACATATGTAATGTTGAATCTATGAAATGAAAAACTCTTCTGTGAATGTTTGTTGATTGTTTAATGTTATATATATTGATATTATGTAATGATACACGCATATATGAACATGTTATATAGACTTGCAGTTGTTAGACATGTTCTGAATCATTAAAGGTTCAAGAATGTG
>BJCM01242437.1:0-11935 GCA_018326385.1 Flaveria bidentis | reverse complement strand
TGAACTGAAGAAGTTGGTGATTGAGGAGTTCTGTCCTCATAGAGAAATGGATAAGGTTGAGAGAGAATTTCTGTAGTTGGAGGCGGGAACCATGACACACCAGCATTACACCACAAAGTTCAGCGAGATGGCACGTCTGGTGCCGGATCAGGTGACACCTCTGTCTCGAAATATCAAGAGGTATATTCAGGGCTTGCCGACAGATATTCGCAGGCACATGATCGCCGCCCGGCCGAGCATGTTTAGGTCGGCGGTGGATTTAGCAAGGAGATTGTATGATGAGAGGGTTGTGGTGGTGGTGGCTGAAGGTGGCAGGAAGGGTGGAGGTGACCAAAACTAGAAGGGGAAGAGGTTTGGTCGGGGTGATGCCTCGACGGGTAAGAAGATGGCGCCGGTAGACGACCGTCGTGTGGTCACATCGGGGGCAGGTATGAAGAAGTGTGGTAGGTGTGGGAGAGAGTATAGTGGGGAATGTAGGTTTGGGTTGAACTTGTGCTTCAAATGTGGGAAGGCAGGGCACATGGCAAAGGACTATCGTACAGTCTGGTGCTTTAACTGTGGTGAAGAGGGTCACATAAGTAAGGACTGTAAGAAGCCAAGGGCTAAGGGTTCTGGGGAGAAGAAGACGGGAGGTGAAGGACCGAGGGCAAGAGCCAGGGCATTCACGATGACACAGGAGGAAGCTAGGACGGACCCTGATGTTATGTCCGGTATGTTTCTAGTGAACCAAACTTTAGCTTCTGTGTTATTTGATTCGGGTGTCAGTAAAAGTTTTATTTCTGTTGCTTTCTGTGCTAAGCTGCCTGTTAGTAGTAGACGTGTTGATACACCCTTTGAGGTAGAAACTGCCATAGGTAAGCCTACCAGGATTTCGGAGATGATAGAGAACTGTGATGTGGAACTAGAAGGTCATAAGTTTCATGTGAGACCGTTTGTGATGACCTTGGGTGGTTTTGATTTGGTTCTTGGGATGGATTAATTGGCGGACTTCGATGCGAACATTGTGTGTCGTAAGAAGATGATTCGTTTGACAGGGCCTGACGGGAGTTTGGTAACTGTTTATGGAGATCGGGTCACGACGATCTCGAAAGTGATCTCAATGGCGGTGGCAGGAAAGTGTATGAGGCGTGGATGTAGTGCCTACTTGGCTTATGTAAAGGATGTGGATACGCCCGCACCACAACTGTTTGATGTATCGGTTGTGTGTGACTTTCCAGATGTGTTCCCAGAAGACTTACCAGGAGTGCCACCTGACCGAGAGATCGAGTTTCAGATTGATCTGATACCGGGTGCCCAACCTATTGCCAAGGCACCGTATTAGCTGGTTCCGATGGAGATGAAAGAGTTGATGGAGCGATTGCAAGAGCTGCTTGATAAGGGGTTCATTAGACCGAGTATCTCTCCTTGGTGTGCTCCGGTCCTGTTTGTAAAGAAGAAAGACGGTAGTATGAGGATGTGCATTGACTACCGTGAGTTGAATAAGTTGACAGTGAAGAACCAATACCCCTTACCGAGAATAGATGAGTTGTTCGATCAGCTTCAGGGTGCCAGTTGGTTTTCAAGGATAGACCTTCGATCTGGTTACCATCAGTTGAAGGTGAAGGAGCAGGATATCCCTAAAACAGCTTTTCGCACGCGGTATGGTCACTACGAGTTCCTCGTTATGTCTTTTGGTTTGACCAATGCGCCAGTTGCTTTTATGGACTTGATGAATCAAGTGTGTCAGCCGATGTTGGATAAATCAGTGATTGTTTTTATTTATGATATCCTGATTTACTCGAAGAGCGAGATTGAGCATGCTGGCCACATTCGGGAGATTTTGGATACGTTGAGAAAGGAGAAGCTGTATGCCAAGTTCTCCAAGTGTGCAGTTTGGTTGCGTGAAGTTCAGTTCTTAGGTCATGTGGTGAATCCTGATGGGATCATGGTGGACCCGACAAAGGTGGAGGCAGTGATGCAATGGAAGTCTCCAAAGACACCATCCGAGATTCATAGCTTTAGGTTTGGCGGGCTATTATAGAAGGTTTATCCAAGACTTCTCTAAGATTGCTTCTCCACTGACTAAGTTGACCCGGAAAGATGTGAAGTTTGTATGGGGTCAAGCTCAAGAGAAGGCGTTTGAAGAATTGAAGACGAGATCGACTCAAGCTCCTGTTTTGTCATTACCCGATGGAAGCGAAGATCTAGTGGTCTATACAGATGCTTCCTAATCGGGGTTGTGATGTGTTTTAATGCAGAGAGGGAAGGTTATAGCCTATGCATCCAGACAGTTGAAGGTTCATAAGGTCAATTATCCTACTCATGACTTGGAGCTAGTAGTCGTGGTCTTTGCACTAAAGATTTGGAGGCACTATCTTTACGGGACGAAGTGCATCATTTTCACTGACCACAAGAGCTTGAAGTACTTCTTTGAGCAGACAGATCTGAACATGAGGCAGAGATGATGGTTGGAGCTTATAAAGGATTACGACTGCGAGATCCATTACCAACCGGGCAAAGCCAACGTGGTGGCGGACGTCCTTAGTCGGAAAGAGAGACCCGAACAGATTCGGGTGAAAGTGTACCAGTTGATCATGACCTTAGATGTGATGAAGCAAGTTAAAGAGTTTCAAGATGAGGCATTGAAATAAGATCATCTTAACTCAGAAAGAATGAGAGGTCTAGTTGGGGAATTGGGTGAAAACACACTTGGTGTTAAAACCCAATTTGGATGGGTGTAGATTCCTCGTTTTGGGGATCTATGGGTGAAGATCATGGATGAAGCTCACAAGACTCAATACTCTAATCATCCCGGTGCCACAAAGATGTATCAAGACATGAAGATGGGTTATTGGTGGCCGGGTATGAAACGTGACGTGGTGGAGTATGTGAGCAAATGCCTTACTTGTCTATTGGTGAAGGCCGAGCATCAGAAGCCGTATGGGAAGATCCAACCTTTGGATATACCAGAATGGAAGTGGGAGCACATCACCATGGATTTCATTACAAAGTTACCGCGTACCCCGAAAGGGTATGATGCTATATGGGTGATTGTGGACCGTCTGATGAAGAGTGCTCACTTCCTATCGATCCGCGAGACATATTCATCTAAGAGGTTGGCTGACCTGTTCATCAAAGAGATTGTAACTCGTCACGGTGTACCGGTTTCTATTGTATCTGATCGTGACACCCGGTTTACCTCCAAATTCTGGAAGAAATTCCACGACGCCATGGGGACGAGGTTACATATTAGCACGGCTTATCATCCCTAAACTGATGGTCAGTCAGAAAGGACCATTCAGACATTAGAAGACATACTTCGGGCATGTGTGATTGATTTTGGGGGAAGTTGGGATGACCAACTACCGTTAGTCGAATTCTCATACAACAACAGCTATCATGCCAGCATTGGTATGCTACCATATGAGATGTTATACGGTAGGAGATACAGAACACCCGTCTGTTGGGGTGATATTGGTCAAAAGGAGTTGGGGAGCGTCGAGGTGATCGAGGTGATCGAGGCTACGACTGAGAAGCTTGAGAAGATCAAAGCTTTCATGAAGGCAGCCAAAGATAGACAGAAGTCGTATGCTGATAAATGACGCAGACCGATTGAATTCCAGGTGGGAGACCGGGTTATGTTGAAGGTCTCACCTTGGAAGGGCATTATCCGATTCCGGAAGCGGGGCAAGTTGAGCCCAAGGTATATAGGCCCTTTTCGAATCATCGCTTGAGTAGGAGAGGTGACCTATAGACTGGAGTTACCGGATGAGTTAAGTGGAATTCACCCAACATTCCACGTATCTCATCTAAGGAAGTGCTTGGCAGACGAAGATATGATTGTTCCATTGAAGATATCGAAGTAGACGAACGGCTCAATTATGTGGAGCAACTAGTGGCAATCATCAATCGAAAGGAGAAAAGGTTGAGAAATAAAGTGGTTCCTCTTGTGCGTGTACAATGGAAGCACAGGAAGGGATCCGAGTCAACGTGGGAGGCTGAGGAAGAAATGAGACAGCATATCCACATTTGTTTGAGGAATAACAGGTTTCAGGGACGAATCCTATTTAAGGGGGTGGACTTGTAACACCCTGTTATTTATTTATTTTGAAGCCGACGAATAAAGAAAAAGAAATACTTTTAAAGTCCAAAGTCGAGGAACCAAACTCGCCAATAAGAGAAAGTTGGGTATGTGGTGATCCTTGTAGGAAGAGGGAAGCCATTGCCCTCTCCCCACACCCACATTTTCAGCCAAAAGAAAGAGCAGAAGAGAGAAAGAAGAGAAAAGGGAGAAAAGTTGGTTCGGGTTGGTTCGAGCGAGCAAAATCATCGTGTAGCGAGTCAAATCGAAGCTCTTCTCGTTGTGGTCGTTTGTGTGAGTTCTAGGACCCCTCCTTTAAATGTTTTTGAATGATTTGAGGCTGGAACACATCTGAAAATCGGGTTTTTATGTGTGTGTGTGTTTAACCCGTTTGTGTATGTGTATGTGTGTGTATGATTCGTTTGAGCCTTGCTTTTGAGCTTGTGTGTGCTTTAATGGTGTTGTGTTATGCATTCCTAAGGTTTAGGATGGTTGATTTGGGCTTAGAATGGGTTTGGATGAGCTTGGAGGTCGAAAATGGCAGATTAGGTTCGGGATGAATTGTATTCTACACCAGCTAGGGCTAGGCGACCGAATGGAGGCCATACGGCCGATTGAGGTGCGATTGAGGGTTCATTCGCACGATTGGGGTTCATTCGCATGATTGGGGTCAGTCACATGGGGAGTCATGCGACTGAGGGTCCAGTCGCATAAGTTCTCATCCGTATTAACTTCAACTGTATGAGAGTCTATTCGCACGATTGGATGTTTATTCGCATAAGTGTTCATCTGCATTGGTTCAATCGCATGATGTTCAGTCGCATGGAGGCATGCGACTGAAGGGTGTCCATACGCCCGAATAGGGCTGTTGCACCCGAGGAAAAGTGTTGTTTAACTTCTGACTTTCTGGGGAAAGTGCAGATGTAAGTTTTGACGTAAAGGTTCCCGTAAGTTCATGTAAGATGACTGTGGAGGCCTTAGAGAGCATGTTGGGGCATGATGATGATGTTGCATGATTATGCATGTTATGTATGTATGATGTTGCCCTATATCATGTTGATGACTGAGTATGATATGTTCCTTATTATGATGTATGTTTATCTTTCCTGTGGCTTTGCGTGTTATGTTAATGAATGAAGTGAAAGTATTATGTAATGTAAAGTGAAAGATAAAGAAAAGAGGAACATGAAGTAAGAATGAAAGCATTAAAGAATGATGAAAGTAATGAAAGTCTTGCAAGCGCTATATGTCGGGACATGCCATTAAAGGGTGTTAGCCCAACGGTGTGCGGGTTCGCTACCCCGGGAGGATGCACATCGGGGTCATTCTTTGTGATTGACCATATCTATGGAACCATTGTTGCTTGCCTTAGGTACTGTGACCAGAGGTGTTGGGCACCATGAATGAAGGTCTATTATACGCTTAGGTCCAGTACCATGAGCATGAAGGGCATAGCACATTACAATGGTATACCTGAACTTTATCTTAGGTACTGTGGCCAGAGGTGCGGTGCACCGTGAATGAAGGTCTATTATAGGCTTAGGCCCAGTATCATGAGCATGATGGGTAAAGTTCATGGTGATGACGAAAGGAAAAGATGTAATGATGAACGAACGAATGAAAGTAAGAATGAATGAATGAACGGAAGTGGAATGATGAAGATAATAATGATATTATCTATGTGTGCGTATGTTGATTGATCGCATGAAAGTAAAAAACGGTTTTAACGAAAGAAAAGTATGTTTTATTTTATAAAACTAGAACTCACTCAGCAACGTTGACTTTGATGTGTTGTCAGTTGGCAGGTAATGATTGCTGAGGATGGCACGAGGTGGCTACTCAGCTCTTTTGGGATGGCATTCATTTATATAATATTTTTGTGATGTAATGCAACAATATATTTGTAACTGATTAACGATGTATTATTTTGCAAAAAAAATTTTGATGAAATGAGATGTCGTTTTTGAATGTTTCCGCTGCAATATTTATGTCAGATAAATGAAAATGTATGTTTTAAGTGCAATGATTTACCGGTTGTAAGAGTCCCGGGAACGGGACCTTACACTATTCAAACAAATCATCAATTCTTGGTAACGGGTATCGGTTCTTTATCATCAACTTATTCAGCTCACGGTAGTCAATACACATCCTCATACTACCGTCTTTCTTCTTCATGAATACGACCGGAGCACCCCAAGGAAAGATACTCGATCTAATAAACCCCTTATCAAGCAGCTCTTGCAATTGCTCCATCAACTTTTTCATCTTAGTCGGAGCCAACCGATACAGTGCCTTGGCAACAGGTTGGGCACCCGGTATCAGATCAATCTGAAACATTATAACGCGGTTAGGTGGCACTCCTGGTAAGTCTTCGGGAAACACATCTGGAAAGTCACACACAACTGGGAGATCGGATAGCTGTGGTGTTGGTGTATCCACGTCCTTTACATAAGCCAAGTAGGCACTACATCCACGCCTCATGCACTTTCCTGCCACCGCCATCAAAATCACTTTCGGAATCGTCGTGACTCGATCACCATAAACTGTCACTGAAGTCCCGTCAGGCGCTGTAAAATGAATCATCTTCTTGCGACAGACAATGTTCGCCTCATAGTCTGCTAACCAATCCATCCCCAGGACTACATCAAACCCGCCTAAGGTCATCACGAATGGTCTAACAGGAAACTTGTGACCTTCTAATTCCACATCACATCCTTCTATCATCTCAGAAGTCCTGGTAGACTCACCTATGGCAGTTTCTACATCAAAGGGCGCATCTATATTCTTACTACTAATAGGCAATTTAGCACAGAAAGTAGCAGAAATGAAACTTTTACTAGCACCAGAATCGAATAACAAAGATGCTAAAGTTTGGTTTACTAGAAACATACCTGACACAATATCAGGGTCCGTCCTAGCCTCCTCCTGCGTCATCGTAAACGCTCTGGCGCACGCCCTCGGTCCTTCACCTCCAGTCTTCTTCACCCCAAAACCCTCAGCCCTCAGCTTCTTACAGTCTCAACTCATGTGACCCTCTCCACCACAGTTAAAACATCAGATCGTATGATAGTTCTTTGCTACATGTCCCGTCTTCCTATATTTGAAGCATAAGTTCGATCCCAACCTACATTATCCAATATGCTCCTTTCCACATCTACCACACTTCTTCAACCCCGCACTAGATGTGACCACATAGCGGTCATCTACCTGTGCTTTCTTGTTACTCGTCGGAGCACCACGTCGACCAAACCTTTTCGCACTCCAATTCCGATCACCACCCCCTTTCTTGCTACCTTCAGCCACCACCACAGTTCTCTCATCATACAACCTCCCTGCCAAATCCACCGTCGACCTAAACGTGCTCGGTCGGGTAGCGATCATGTGCCTGCGAATATCCGCTGGCAAGCCCTGGATGTACCTCTTGATCTTTCGTGACAGAGGTGTCACCTGATCAGGAACCAGCCATGCCATCTCGTTAAACTTGGTGGTGTATTGTTGATGTGTCATCGTTCCCGCCTCCGGCTGCAGGAACACCCTTTCAACTTTGTCCATCTCACGGTGAGGACAGAACTCCTCAATCACCAGCCTCTTCAACTCCGGCCACCTCATTCTTCCGATAGTCCGACTACCCTCAGCTTGGACAATATTGTCCCACCAACACAAAGCCGAGTCCACAAATGAGTGGGCAGCAAACTTCACCTTTTGGTCTTCTCGGCACTCACTGATATTCAGAACAGCTTCCATTTCCCTAACCCATCGGTGAGCAGTAGCAGCAGTGCCATTAACATCAAAAGTAGGGGCTTACACCTTTGAAATGCCCCGTAATTACAGCCTCGTGCCACCTCCGGCGCAGGCTCTTCTTCGTCCTCCTCTTCATCATCGGTGAGAACCGTTTTAGTCTCAGGCTGTCTTCTTTCGCCCGTAGGTCTACTTCTTTCCTTCCTTTCCCCATCCCGTACAGCTTTAATTACTTCAGTCACTACAGACGATAAGATTGTCTGCATGACTTGATGCACTTCTTTGACCACAACCTCCTTTACCGAGGCCCTTAAGTTAGCACTCTCATCACCGCCCTCCGGATGAGGGGTCTCTGGTTCTTCATGAACCACCTTTTCGGCTCTAGGCTTCCTCTCGTAGCTCGTGGTTCAGCACCATGACCTCCGTCACGTGAAGCTTTATATGATCTACCACCGGCCATCCTCTAACACACTAAAAGATTTAAACACCAACACAGTCATTCAAGCGAACAACTCAGTTTATATCAAGTATAGTAAGTGCCTAATTAAAGTGGCCGGTTGTGATTAGCCACTTACTTTACTCTTCATACCCTGAGCATTTACCTATCCTGACTACATCAGTATCTAAATCTACAAGCAACACATAAACCACATAACATGTGCACGTAATACTGGTTAACATCAAGAAAATAACTGATGGCACGTAGCTACTCAGACTGGCATCCCTTCCCTTTCCGTCCCATATTCAGTTTAAGTTTAGGTTTATTTTGAAAATTTATCCATTTCACTTAAACTTTGGCTCTGATACCAACTTGTAAGGCCCATTCCCGAGACGCTCACAGCTGGCCATTCATCGCTCATAAAACATATAATTACATTAACTTGAAATAAACATTGCAGTGGAAACATTTCAAAACAACATTTTCATTACACATGCTTTTTCAAAATAATACAACATTCGTTACATAATTTTATTTGTTCGCATTACAATGCAAAAACATTAACAAAAGAATGCCATCCAAAATGCCAAGTAGCTGCCCCGCGCCATCCTCAGCAATGCTCACCTGCCAACTGGAAAAATGCATAAAAAGTCAGCGTTGTTGAGTGAGTTCTAGTTTAAATAAAACATACTTTACTTTCATTAAAACCGTTCTTTTCTTTTGCATGTGATCACACATCATACGTACACATAGATAATATCATTATTATCTTCATCATTCATTCATTAACTTTCATTCATTAAGTAAAACATACTTTATTCCTTTTCTTTTGCATGTGATCACACATCATACGTACACATACAAATGGACGGTCATAAAGACGGGCCCCGGTGTGCATCCTTCTGAGGTAGCTAACCTGCACACCATTGAACTAACACCCTTCATTGGGTGTGTTTCCACATACAAGGCCTGCAAGACTTACTTTACTTTCCTTCGTTCATTAATGCATGGATTCTTTCATCATGTTCCTCTTTTCATTATCTTCCACTTTACGTTACATAATACTTTCATTTCATTCATTAACATTCAACGTAAAGCCATGGGAAAATAAACATACAATGTAAGGAACATCAACATACACAGTCGACATCATCATACAAGGCATCATACATACATAACATACATCATACATACCATCATGCATAAACGTCAATCATACATCATAACATCATCATACAATGCCCATCACACCATCTATGACCTCAAAAGTCAACTTACATGAAACCCCGGGAACCTCCCAAGTCAAAGCCTACATTTCACTTTTTCCCCAAAAAGTCAGAATATATTCGATGTGTTCATCCGCATTTCTTTTTGTTCATCTGCATTTCTTTTTGTTCATCCACAATTCTTTTTGTTCATCCGCATTTCTTTTTGTTCATCCAATTTGTCCATCCGCATTTCCTTTTGTTCATCCGCATTAACTTTGTTCATGCGCATTTGTTCAGTCGCATGAACTTACTCATCCGCATTTGTTCATCCACATTAACTTTGTTCATCCGTATTTGTTCAGTCGCATGAACTTACTCATCCGCATTTGTTCATCCGCATTTCTTTTGTTCATCCGCATTTGTTCACTCGCATGAACTTACTCATCCGCATTTGTTCATCCGCATTAACTTTGTTCATCCGCATTTATTTTGCTCATCCACAATTGTTCAGTCGCATGAACTTACTCATCCGCATTTCCTTACTCATCCACATTGACTTTCTCATCCGCATTGACTTTCTCATCCGCATTTGTCAATGTTCATCTGCATTTGTCAATACTTAAGCAATTTTTCTAAACTTAGGCGTATGAAATACTGTTTGGGCGTATGAGCAGCTTAGGGCACACGTGTCATCATAATTCGGTCCCCAAACACCATCTATCATGTTCTAAGCTTAAATCAAACATTCTAAGCCTTAGAAACACAACCATAACATCATCAAGCATGAACATAGTCCAAATCACACCATAACCACAACATACACACATTCACACATACGGGTATGAAACCCTAGTTTTATAACAAGTTCATACATGCATTTCCAGCCCTAAAATCAGTTAAAACATGTAAAAGAGGGATTCTAGAACTCACCTTAGCAGCCTCTTCGGGTAAGACTTCCTTCAAAGCCCGATTGCTACAAGTTTTCACCTAGAAACCCATTAAAAACACACAACCGAAGACACACAACATACATAAGCACACAACCAAGGATGAAACCAGTCAAGAACACCTTAAACACACAAATTCTTACCTTGAATTCGAACTTTTCAGCTTTTGTTCTTCAAAATCCAAGAATTTCTGCTCCTTTTCTTTCTCTGTGTAACAAGATCCGAATTTTGTGGGTGTAGAGAGAGTCATGGGCGGCCATCATCTTTTACACCCAATTTTTCAAACATTTTGTCCTTTTTAACATTTTTTACCCTTAACTTAGGTAAATTATCTTTTTTTTCTTATTCTTCATTTTATTCTTTCTTTCTTTGACTCTAAATAACCAGGTGTTTTTTCTGGAGACAATGAGATTCGACAAGTAGCTCCTTGCTTTTTATGAAAGTCTGATCCTCTTCTTTCTACATTGTAGAACTATTCCTTGTTTTTTTAATATAGAGAGCTAAAGTCTTCTAACAGAGACAACTTGACCCTTTACTAGGTAGGTATTTTAATTCGCTAGATGTGTTTTGTTTATTCACATTAACCAACATAGATGCTTTGCATGTCGCTATATTATGATGCTCCCAAGCTATGTCGCTCATTACTGCAAGAGCTGGTTTCATTTATTGCTTCATGCGTTGACCAGGTCAACGCACTACTCACAACATCAATTTTTAATAATATCTTTAGAGAGTCATATTTACATACATTTTTTAAGAAGTCAATCAGTTGGAGGAAGATAACTCTTTTGTAAACACTATTTTTTTAGTATATTCTATTTTCTTTTTATTTATACAAAGGAAGAAAATTATAAGCTAGTGGTAAAATATAAAGGAAAATCCCAAATATGACACTCTAGCGGAAAAATAATATATTCCTCAATCAAATGGTTGTTTCCTGTACGTAAAGTATTAAGAAATTTAAGGTATAGTATTTATAAGGTAAAATTTTATGTTTATCTTGAAATTACAAAAATATATGAACTAAGAACGACATGAAGAAAGGCACTTGATTTAAAAAGATACATATCTTTTTTGTTTACGGAATAAATGAGTTTTGTGAATTATGATAACTATGAATCGTATAGGTGTGATCATTTATTAGCCGGTTGGTGTTAGATTTAGGTGCCGTGAAATGTGGACATTTAATTCAATTCTTAGGCCACCCTTTATGGTGTTAGCCCAAACATCTCTTTTCAAACGTGTCATATCTATATCAAATGTTTGTAGAACTTTTATACATTTATGTTATCAAATGCATATATGCATGAATTGCATTACATTACATTGTATTGTGTTGTATTGTATTGTATTGTATTGTATTGTATTGTATTGTATTGTATTGTATTGTATTGTATTGTATTGTATTGTATTGTATTGTATTGTATTGTATTGTATTGTATTGTATTGTATTGTATTGTATTGTATTGTATTGTATTGTATTGTATTGTATTGTATTGTATTGTATTGTATTGTATTGTATTGTATTGTATTGTATTGTATT